>WNGS01046018.1:4951-16583 GCA_020271785.1 Procambarus virginalis
CACACACACACCTCATTCCTCTCCTGGTCAGTCCGTAAGATAGTGTGGGGGTCCTCTGTTGATAGTTCTTAAGCTCAATAGAAAACCAGAACTCTGTCCCCCCCCCCATTCTATCTCATTACCCACACTCACATTCTACGTCACTGCTCATATACATCTTGCCTCACTCATTCACTGACTCAGAATTGCGAGGTATGAGGAATGAAGAAATACTGAATGAACTAGACCTGACATCTCGCGAGAGAAAAAGAGACACAGACAGACAGACAGACAGAGACTGGTAGATAACTAGACAGAGCCACGGGGAGAGACGGACTGACAGCCCGAGACATTGAGAAAGACAGGAGGTGGAGAGTGGTAGAGCAGAGTAGGGTTTGAGTGCACCGCCACCCGCCCTCCATTGGTGTTGAGAGGATAATGTGAGTGCGTGCGTGTGTGGGGGTGGCTGCCTGCCTGCTCACCTATCGCTACTTACCTATCCGTGACTAGGAGAAGAGAGGTCTATCGCTTGTGTGTGTGTGTGCCTAGCTTACTAACATTGTTGTAGATGGAGGTAGCTTCAACTGCATTCTTTCACCGCATTCTTTACATTTCCCTACTTAGTTGCGCTTCCAGTTCCAGTTATGCCGTCTTATGCTATTCTCCCCCTCAGTATTTTGTATGTTGCGATCATAACCCCTCTGTTTATTCTCTCTTGAAGGTAATAGCGGGGGAGGCTGAGAAGATAAAATGCAATGGAGGTGGTGGAGGTAATTGTGGTGGCGGTGGTGGTAATGGAAGTTGATGGTGGTAGTGATTGGAGGTAATGTATAAGGCATGATGGTTGATGATGGTGATGAGAGTGACTGGTGACGACGACTAATGGTGGTTTACGACGACGATGACACCACAACGAGAAGGAAGATGACAGCGGCCGCCAAGCGGGTCACAAGAGTCGTTGGGATTCGTTAGTTGGCGGTTACCCGTTGCCAAGTGTCGCCGCCAGGCCGGGTAGGTGGTGCTGGAGGGAGGGGGGGGGAGTAAGGAGGGGGGGGGGGTGATTATAAAGGTGGGTGAAGATGTAGAGGGGAGAATATAGAGGACGTATATGGACAAGTGTATTGTACGTAAAGAGTGTACGTATAAGACCAACTTTTCCGTGCTTGTATAAGTAGACGTGCAACTAGACCAAATGTCAGAGAAGTAAAGATTATTAGTTCAAAGAAAACAAGCTTTTTGAGGGGAAGGTATTGTTGTCTCTTACTCCAGTGGTGGTGGTGGTGGTGGTGACAGTGGTGGTGGTGGTGGTGGTGATGGTGGTGGTGGTGTTGGTGGTGGTGGTGGATACTGTTGCAATTATGCCCAATCACAAATCTTCTCTCTCACCGACACCTGTAGCTGCCTTTCCCCTTATGCTGTAGATACCTCCTGGTCTCCTTTCTCCCTTTCCCATCTTCATTGCTTTGCACTTGTTGGGATTGAATTCTAGCAACCGTTTGTTTGGCCACGGTGGCAGGGATGGTTGCATGCGCTGGCATGCTCGTTGCAGTGATACCACTTGGTGAAGGTACTCTGGAGGGGGAGCTGACAGTGATACCAAGGGCAGGATGTACTCTCGTGGAGGAGTGTGTAGTCTCTCTTGTCTCTCAAGGACCTTACTCTCCTTACACGATGTACTACCTCGTTCACCACGGTGGTGCTAGCTTCCCCCCTCCCCCCCCATCCTCCCTATCTTACTACTGACCCCTCCCACCCTTCCTCCCTATCCTTCTCGCCCCCACCCACCCCTCCTCCTCATCCTTGTCTCTCCACCCCATCCCTGCTCCTCATCCTTCTCTCCCCACCCATCCCTTCCTCCTTGTCCGTTTCTGCTTCTTCCTCCTATAATATAGACGTAGGAGAAAACCCAACAACAGGAAATGTCTGTGCCGTAGTCACACGGTGTCAGTACAGTGTCATGCCACACCACACTGCGACTCTCGACTTTATGGATAAGGAGATTAGACAGTTTGGATAATCCTCACTGATTGTTGCGGGGGTTGGGAGGATTATTGATATTTCCCGCAGGTATAATGCTTAATAATGAATGAGAGGGGCGGCGTGAGTGTGCGTGGGGAGGAGGTGGAGGATTCATAGGTGTAATCCGTGCTTGAGCGTGGGGCGATTACTAGGCTGACCTGCATGGCTTTTCCTGTACCATTGTTGGCATCCCCTAATGGTCAGGGGTGGCAATCCTGCGGCACGCGTGCCCACGGTGGCATGCGGCAGTTGCACCCGTTGAGTCTTTCAACCCATCATGTAATAAATAAATAAATATATAATCATTACTGCCAAATGATGTAGCAAATGAAACCAGGCAATTCATCTTCATTATGCAAGGCCAAATGTCATGTTAAGCCACCTGCCAAATCCCACTTTTTATAAATGAAAACCCAGCCCGTGCACTAAACAAACTCAAAATCCATTCCATACACCCACCAAACCCCCAGGTGTTTATGAATGAAAAACGGTTTACACACGACTCACAACTGATGACGTTCAAACAGTTCCGGAACAAGTGCGTCGCTGACGAATTTTGTTCGAACCACAACGCTGTAAATGCTTCACCCACGTACTACAAGTACAAATAATCGCCAACAGAACCTAAACACCTAACCTAATCTATGCCTATATACGTACAATATGCTAATATAATATTAATTTATATTTGAGAAAATTCCCGTTTTGAATGAACAGCATGCAAAACATTTCAACCCGTCCTCGACTCAAGTCCATTACATTCAGCGGTCGACCCCACAGACGCATTCATAAATTTTAACATGCTGTTCATTCAAAACGGGTATTTTCTCAAGTATAAATTAATATTATAATATATTGGCATATTGTGTATATATAGGCATAGGATAGGTTAGGTTAGGTGTTTAGGTTCTGCTGGCGATTATTTGTATTTGTAGTACGTGGGTGAAGCATTTATAGCGTTGTGATTCGAACAAAATTCGTCAGTGAAGCACTTGTTCCGGATATGTTCGAACGCCAGCAGTTGTGAGTCGTGTGTAAACCGCTTTTCATTCATAAACAGGGGGTTTGGCGGGTGGATGGAATCACTTTTGGATCTTTGTTTGGAGGACGGGCTGAACATTTATGAATGCGTCTGTGGGGTCGACCGCGGGATGGAATGGATTTGAGTCGAGGACGGGTTGTGACAATGGCACTAAATCCTCTCATTCGCCGCCAAAAATTTAATATTATCAAGCACTGAAATGGCTAAATAACTTTACGAAAAACATAACCTCTATTTCAAACATTATGAAATTACAGGGGGTCGCAGTAGATGCCGATGTTTCTTAGTGTGGCACCAGGGCCAACTCCAACTGGCCTACGATATTCCTATCCTCCTTCCATGCTTTATGTGTGGAACTTGGGTGAGACTAGCCACAAGCGTCAGGCCTCATGCTTTGAACAGAGGAACAGACAGACGGGTATCCTATTTTATAGACATATGTCTCTTCTTGTTGGCGTGGCAGCAAAAGTCTCACTGAGAGTAAAGTCCTCGTTGGCTGAGGACTTTTATTCTCATCTGAGACTAAAAGCACACACACAAACAGGGTGGCATCAGCAGCATACGAGTCGCTGGCAAACTTCAGAACGTCGGTCACTAAAGTCTCAGCTAAAGGATGCCGGTGGTTGAGTGGTCAGCACGCTGTACACGTAATCCTGTAGTCCGGGGTTCGATTCCCAGCGCCAGCGAGAAACAGTGGGCAGAGTTTCTTTCACCCTGATACCCCTGTTACCTAGCAGTAAATAGGTACCTGGGAGTTAGACAGCTGCTGCGGGCTGCTTCCTGGGGTGTGTGTGTGTGTGGAAAAAATATATGGTTACTTAGTAGTTAGTAACAGTTGATTGATTGACGTTGAGAGACTGGCCGAAAGAGCAGAGCTCAACCCCACAAACACAACTGGGAGAATACAACTAGGTGAATACTCACTGAGAGTAAAATAATCTTTTTCCCTTTGTTGTGTTTCATAGATTAAAATATGAACCAAAGTTAATAAATTCACGGTCACATTCTTGTTAAAAATAAGGTAAAAAAAAAATATATTTTTTTTCACTTGTTGAAATCATTAATAATTTGTTAAGAGGCTTTCTAAACAGATTTAATTTAGTTCAGTCTCTCATTATTATACTTATATAATAGTAAAACAATAAATATACACATAAACACGTAAATAAGAAACAGGACTCATTTTTCCCTTGAAACGTCCATTATTATTGTTATTATTCATTAATTTTACTTCTTGGGATTTACTGAACCATATAAAACAATTCAGACGAGTTATTGGTCGCCTAAACAGACTCTAAGAAAGCTTTTAAGCATTTGCTCTTTTTCTCCGGACAAAAATAGTAAATTCAAATACAACAACAATAAATTATATATAATCTGCGTCTCAAATTACCATGGACACGCGAGATATTTTTTTTAGAAAATTATTGCCAATTAGGGCAGGCGTGCTCTAAAGGTTTGCCCTGGTCTAGGTCAACAACTGGGCATAGTTATAGGGTGCTATCTGACAACGAGGTCTGGTCAGGGACCGGGTCGCGGGGATATTGATCCTCGGAACCACCTCAAGGGAACCTCAAGGTCAGGCAAGGTAGCCCCCCAGGTTCCAGATGTCTGCTAAAGTAATAACAGTCATCACGGGTAAGAAAATGTGCCCAAGCGTCTCGCTCTGCCCTGCACTCGTCCTCTGGCTAAATAAGTTGTGAGTCGACGGCGCAGACTACTGCGCTACGGGGGTCACCGCTCCAAGAGGCTAAGGGGACGGTAACCAAGAATATACTTAAGAATATATAAGAGAAGGCAAGTGGAGAATATGTAAACAGTGAGAGGATGATTGAGGAGAGCAGGTGTGGAGAGGTTTGTGTTGACACTTTGCACCATGACTCGTGTCGGGGCGAGTGGTCAGGGCTGGCGGTACTCACCTAGTTGTGGGGGTTGAGCTCCGGCTCTTTGGTCCCGCCTCTCAACTGTCAGTCAACTGGTGTACAGATTCCTGAGCTTACTGGGCTCTTATCATATCTACATTTGAAACTGTGTATGGAGTCAGCCTCCACCACATCACTGCCTAATGCATTCCATCTATTAACTACTCTGACACTGAAAAAGGTCTTTCTAACGTCTCTCTGGCTCATTTGGGTACTCAGTTTCCACCTGTGTCCCCTTGTTCACGTACCACCCGTGTTAAACAGTTTGGTTGTGTGTTCGTGCTTGCATGCGTGCGTGTGTACGTACTTAAATCTCCTCGCTGGGTCAAATACCAGTTCCTAGGCTCCACTTTTCCCTGTACTGGTTGATTAATGCAAGAGCTGTCTTCCTGCGTGTATTATAATGCATTTGAAGCTGTGTTTAGAAGGGTCCTAAAAACCTTCCGTTTCTATTCCGTCGCATTTATGTACTGTTACAGTGAAAGACCTCCTGACATGGCTGCGTGCGCCTCCAATGGCCATAGAGTTTCACTCATTCAATCAATTTCAACATTGTTTCTTTTGCCTCTTTGGCAGTTCCCTTACATCCCGTAGGTGAGCATCCCATGGTCCCTGCTTCACCTGTCCCTCAGCCTCACTGCAGATTCCTCTTAATTCCGGGACAAATTATATGTTCCATACGGTGAGTATTCCATGTGGCAGCTGCATGCTCAAGTGCAGGTCTCACATACGTTATTGATAATATTTTGAAGGCTTCTCTAAGTAGCAACGGGCTATAACTTCTGGAAGGAAGAAATAAGAGGACTACACATGTTTTCCCTAATTGTACTCACCTAATTATGCTTGTGGGGGTTGAGCTTTGGCTCTTTGGTCCCGCTTCTCAAATGTCAATCAACAGGTGTACAGGTTCCTGAAGTGTGTGTGTGTGTGTGTGTGTGTGTGTACTCACTATTTACCTATTTGGTGTATTTGGTAACCTATTTACCACCCTATTTGTGTGTGTGTGTGTGTGTGTGTGTGTGAGAGGAGAGAGAGGACTCGGGATAGAGGCCTCAGGCCATTCCCAGCGTCTGGTGGTCAGGGTGACCTTGGCAACACCGGCAGCGGCAGTCACACACACAGCAGCACCGCCAACACCATCTTCAGCGCCCCACCGGCCTCTCTTACTGCTTTCACTGTCACTGCTCTTGTTACTACTTTCACTGTCACGGCTCTTACTGCTCCTTTCACTGTCACCGCTCTTACTGCTCCTTTCACTGTCACCGCTCTTACTGCTCCTTTCACTGTCACGGCTCTTACTGCGCTTCTCACTGTCTCTACTCTACTGCTTCTTTCATTGTCACTGTCCGCCTTGCTGACACGATGTGTGAGTGTTGGCAGCTACGCTAAGCTTGCTCTCTCTTGTCAGGCAGCTGTGAGTGTGTGAGAGGTTCTTCATATGTATTTCAGCATATATTTGGATATCTATAGGTGAATGCTATGTAGCATTCATATATACACATTCCGATGCTTCGACACATGTGTTGATGGTCGGCTTAAGGCTCTATATTTTATTATTATTCATTTACATACATTATTTTTTGTTTGAGGGGGTAATCATTTATTGGGAGAGGGATTTCTGGTCAGTATTTCATCTGGGAATTATGTACTGTGGGGCTGGGTTTTGATTGAATAGATCGAGGTTCTTTGGCCACCAAGTCCCAGCTGTGTACAAGTTACAGGATGAACAACTCGGCGGGTTTTCTGCCTATTGGGGAGTGTTGTACATGCTGCTATGGCGGTTTGTCCACTCACAGGATGAGTGGCGCTGCCCAATAAACTCACCCCTCGGGGCAAAATTTCAATTAAAGAAATTGGGCCACCAACTGTGAGAGCGGAGCGTCTCATCTTGGAGTAATCTTTCTAACATTAGGTCCTCTAACATTTCGATGGTGTTCCACACCCTGATGGCTTGGTGCTGCAGTCTGATGTTTAGTGGCTGTATGTTCAGGAGTTCATGGAGCTCCTGGATTGTCCGATCATATGGTGGACGGTGTTTTGCTGCTCTCCTTAGTGCCATATTTTGCACTGATTGTAGATTTTGCATTTTAGTTTTCTTTATGGTGTGTAGTGGTACTGGGGGATACTCTAGATGCGGCCGGACTAAAGCCTTGTGTAGGTGTATCTGTATGTTCGTGCTAAGGCTCCGGAATCTCCTGAGTTTTCCTAAAGCCGTTTTCGCTTTGTTGATTTTATCTTTGAGGTGAATTTTTAAACCTTTTCTATTAATCTTGAGCCCCAATATTTTGCCTGTTTCCACATATTGGATCGGGTAGTTGTCAAGGATATTGGGATGAAGATTTCTTTTTGCAATGTGTATTATTTGGAACTTTTGTTTATTTGTAGTTATTTTCCATTGCTTTTCAAAGTTGTTTATGAATTCGATTGCTATCTTGGTCTTGTTGGCTAGTAGCGGCTTTGATGGTCCCGGTTGGTATATTAGCTGCCGATGATGAGCCTGGCGGTCCTGTTGTCTATAAAGTTGCATAGTGTGACAGCAAATCTCGGTGGAAGCCCTAACTCTGAAATCTTGGCCTGTGTGCCAAACTTTGTCCAAGGCTTTCGAAACATCCCTGAGCACAATATTGCACTGATCCTTTTTCGACATTGCATTGGCTATATGCTCGTAGATCAGGGCTATAGCTGTATGGGCCCCTCTGCGGTTTCTAAGCCCATGTTGTCTGGTGTTAAACTTTTCTTCCTCTTCCATGTGTTTCACGAGTCTTTTGTTGATTATGTTTTCCAATATTTTACCTGGTACTTCGAGACGAGAAATTGGACTGTAATTTACAGTTTGGGTTGGGGGTTTACCTGGCTTGGGGACTAATCTTATTGTGGTACTTCTGAAGTATGTGGGCAATAGTCCAGATGCAAGAGCTGCATTTATTATACGTGTGTGTATTGATGGATTACAGTTACCGGTAGGTTGGTTAACCATTTTTATTTGTTCTGCTATTGCACGGCGCTTTGTTCTTGAAGCCTCTAATTGTTTTATTGACCTCTGCAATGGTTATGTGTTTCATAAGGTGGCACTGACTGCTAAAGTTGTTAAGGTCTATTGTTTGTGTCGGGAGTAATGTTGCAGCTCTGTTATCGACTACAGTTGTAATTTCCCTTTCATTGATGGCACAGAAGTTTACATTTTCTTCCGGGTTTATTCTGAATATCTCTTCCCAATATTTTCTAAATTCTTGTTCTTGTTTCCTGTCTAAGAATAGTTGATGACGTAAGGCGTCCATGATCTAAGACGTTTCCTAATCTGAGAGACCATCTTTTTTTCCAGGATTTCCCTGGGTGTTTCTGTGGTCTTCGGATTTTACTTATTTCCACTCATTCTGTTGTTCTTGTTAATAAGAACATCTTGACTCCGTGCCCACAAAGAGCACACCCGCACTCTCCTCCTCCCGTTGGTAGTACAGGAGGTCATGGCAACACACACCTGACCTGGCGGTACCGGAACTATCAACATAATCTTCACATGGTTGCTGGTTTTCATAGTTGTTCTTCCTTTCGTTATATCTTGACATCGTCCTCGTTGCTCTCGTCTGGGCGCACAGCAGGAGGAGTTTGCTGTCTACATTCAGTCGATAGGAGCATCGTTCACAGTGAACATTGTCTCCCTCTTCTCTTCAAATTGATCAGTGATTTCGGAGCGATTTGAGTTGTAACATTTAAACTTTTTGGGGGGAGGGCCTACTGATTAGGAATATTCCCGTGCTTAAGTTGATGCAGAGACCAATATAAGAAATGTAATTCAAATTGTGATAATTAATACAATAAAATATCATTAATAACATTTTTGTGGTTGATATTGTATTAATATTAAAATTAAAACAAGAGTTATACTTGCTGGTCAGTAACAGCAGGCGAATGGACATGTCGGTGGTGAGAAGCAAGCTCTGACGTCTGATCCTGTGAGCCCTGAAGCGCTTAGGCAAGCTGCCGGAGCCTACTCGTGTTGGAGAGCTCAAAGGCAGGTCGTGGATATCAAGTTGTTTGTACAGAGTTGGCGGAGGAGGGTTGATCTTGCGTTGAGGTGAGAGCTTTGAGGTCGGGAGTGGCAACGATACGGGTGACGCCAGGTATTTTGGCTGGCCGGGTGAGTGTGTGTGTTCTTAGGTGGCCGAGGTGGATAGGACTGGTGGACTGGTGGAGGAGAGTGGTGAAAGGGAGATAGGGAAGAATACGATGGTGAAGGGAGGTGGTGGTGATGGTGGAAGACTAGAAGTGGGGAGTGGCGGAGACAGGAGGGTCGAGGGAGAGAGGGAGGCATCTGGCGGGTCATTTTCTTGTTAGTGGAGGTTGAGGCAGGTCCCGTCTCCACAGCCCACGTGCCCCGTCCTCTCAACCCTGTTTCTTAAGCCCATAGAATAGATCCCTCTACCACGTGCCCTCCCTCTCTCTCAACACGTGCTCCCCCCCCAACACGTGCCCTTCTCAACACCTCCCCCACCACGTATATATCTGAAATAGTGTCTTAGGGGAAGTGTGTCTCGGGTGCTCTTGCTACAGTGTTCCACTTGCTGAATGGTTCGTCTTGACTTGAGTGCAGTTCTTGAACATATCTGTTGTAACACAACTTTTCACAACAAAACTTCACACTGCACAGAATTAAAGACTTTCTGTGACTTGCAACTTTAAGAACAGTGGAGAACGTTCCTTGGAACCACTTGAGTGTGGAGAGCATATCTGTGTGAGCTGGTGTTGCTGTACACCAGGCTTGGGAGGTTTACCGCTCTCGCGGCCGTAAACCAATGACAGAGAGAGGGAGAGAATGATTGACGGGAACGAGAATGATTGATTGAGAGAGGGACGGAAGGGGAGGGACTTAGGGGATGATTGGATGGGTGGGGTGGGGGGGAGGTTTTATGGTGTGTTGGTGGAGGGAGGGAGGGGGGGGGGTGTAATGGATGATGACTCACCTAGTTGTGTTTGCGGGGCTTGAGCTCTGGCTCTTTGGTCCCGCTCTCAACTGGTGTACAGATTCCTGAGCCTATTGGGCTCTATACCCCAAGACTGATGTGTGTTTGTGTTTGTTATTGTTGGTCTAGGACTCAAGAGTGGCCCAGTGTGTGCCTCCAGCAGCGCTGCCTGCCTGCGACCTTCACATCTGCCCAGAAGGCAGACGGACGGACGGACGGGACGTGGACACCGGTCAAACTACTAACACACTGGCTTACTCATCCGCTCTTCACAGCCTCCTGGGCCGCGAGGCATCTATCCCCCACCCACCTACGAAACCTGTACATCTTTCTCTCAGTCTTGGGAGCTTTCTTACATGTATTAAACTCTTCATGAGTTCCGAAGCACATTAGTCCAAGAAGCCAGCAGACGAGGTGCAGATGTAACCGGCTACGGTGCAAGGGTTCTAGGGCTCAACCTTCTACTGTAGGCCGAGCAGAGTACCGGGGCTTAAACTTGTCATAGTTGTCGCTCTTTAGCAGCTAGTTGCACCATCGGTTTTGTGCCCAGTGAACTGTTTTTCCTCTCGTGTGTTAATAACCACTTTCTCATCACCTTTGTTATGTTTCTTTCTGATTGTTAGTTGTCATTTTATGGCAACAATTAGTGTTGATATATCTTGTTGATTATTTGGGTTTTATAATATATTTATTGCCTTATTCGCTAATTGGTGGTCAGTTTTCAGCGATGATTGGAGAAACAAACTATATTTTCTTTTAATTGAAAAATCCAACCTTATAATTTCGTTTGCAACACATCATCTACCTAGTTAGAACACACTCAAGCGCTGGGTGTCGTGGTGGACCATTTAGAACACACGCTCAAGCGATGGGTATCGTGGTGGACCATGTTAAAACCCCACTCAAGCGTTGGGTGTCGTGGTGGATCATGTTAGAACACACTCAAGCGCTGGGTGTCGTGGTGGACCATGTTAGAACACACTCAAGCGCTGGGTGTAGTGGTGGACCATGTTAGAACACACTCAAGCGCTGGGTGTAGTGGTGGACCATGTTAGAACACACTCAAGCGCTGGTGTAGTGGTGGACCATGTTAGACACACTCAAGCGCTGGGTGTAGTGGTGGACCATGTTAGAACACACTCAAGCGCTGGGTGTCGTGGTGGACCATGTTAGAACACACTCAAGCGCTGGGATTTCGTGGTGGATCATGTTAGAACACACACTCAAGCGCTGGGTGTCGCGGTGGACCATGTTAGAACACACTCAAGCGCTGGGTGTAGTGGTGGACCATGTTAGAACACACTCAAGCGCTGGTGTAGTGGTGGTCCATGTTAGAACACACTCAAGCGCTGGGTGTCGTGGTGGACCATGTTAGAACACACACTCAAGCGCTGGGTGTCGTGATGGATCATGTTAGAACACACACTCAAGCGCTGGGTGTCGTGGTGGACCATGTTAGAACACACTCAAGCGCTGGTGTCGTGGTGGACCATGTTAGAACACACTCAAGCGCTGGGTGTAGTGGTGGACCATGTTAGAACACACACTCAAGCGCTGAGTGTCGTGGTGGACCATATTAGAACACCACTCGAGCGCTGGGTGTCGTGGTGGACCATGTTAGAACACACACTCAAGCGCTGGGTGTAGTGATGGACCATGTTAGAACACACTCAAGCGCTCGGTGTCGTGGTGGACCATGTTAGAACACA
>WNGS01046023.1:0-16962 GCA_020271785.1 Procambarus virginalis
ACGCTCTCAGCTGAGAGGCCTCCACGATCTTCACTCGTCAATGTGCGTAATCTACGTATTCTAGCCAACTCGGACCTTCTACGGGCAGCTAGCAAGGATTTAACTTTCATAGCTTTCCTCATCTTCGTTTTGTACGTCATATTGCAATAAAAATAACACAAATAACGATAATTCTGGGAGATATTGTGAGAGCGCATCCACGATAGATCAACACGCTCAGGGACACACAGAGTGACTGACTCCTCTTCAGCAAACCTACCCCCTCCCTCACACGAGTGTTGCCAATGAGCGAATTTATATTCGTTTTATGCATAAAACGTTATTTTCCGCGATATTACGAAATATTAGACTTCTACAACGTAAGACACAATACCCCACGGCGCACCCAGGCCGCGAGGACCGGATTGGGGAAACTTGCAGCGGGAAATTTGACTCTAATTACATTATTTTTCAAGATAACATAAAATGGTTTGCACCACCGTGTTGCCAGAACGTCGTAGTATTTTTCGTAATTTTTCGTAAATATTTAATTTTTCTTCGGATTTTCGATTATCATGTCCCTTAGTCGACTGAACTATGACATGGTAAAAGAGTTGCAACCAGTAGTTCTATTGCCCTTATTTGGATCCTGTAGCCTCTCCGAGACACAAACAAGTTTTTACACAACTCCCCCATGCACTCGAGCTATGTCAATAGGTCGTTCTACCTCTTCATAGAACTTCTGGTTGCAACTCTTTTACCATGTCGTAGCTCAGTCGATTAAGGCAGCATCTGGGATGATCTCGGACGTAGGATCGAATTCTCGTCACGGCCCTTGTGGATTTGTTCAAAGACGTTACTGGTCAACAGCTAATATATAAGTATACATGAATACAAGTATGTATCATATACCAACATAATTACCAAAACCTTGCCTCTGTAGTAGAAATCTCACAGTACCAGAATATCAGAACATGACAAGAGCTAATGCATTGAACAATAATGAAATTGATATATCACAGTATACATGCTAGTTATACATCAGATACCTAAATGTATACATTCTACTTTCGTAATACACATCAATCGCCTGCACACATGTAGCAGTACATGATATGCTACATGTACATGTAGCATATCATGTACAGCAATACATGGAATTCCGTACTATAGACATAATGGTATTTTGCAAAATACAGGAGAATAGGCTTCTTCTATTTCTTATACTTCCAAAATCTCCACAAATACATGGCACATACTTATGGTAATGAAGCATAATATTTATAGTATGTTAAACATACAATGACAATACGTAATATATACTAGAGTATGGTCAAAAAAATATTATAAAGATATAATAATATTTGTGATACTAGGCTAATCAGCGTGGATATCACTATATAGTATGAACTCATCATACACCAGCCACAGTATGATCATACTGGCGATACAAAAGGCAGCATGAAAATTACCTCTGCTGAAGACATTGAAAAACTACAAACAAATATTTACAAAGCTTTCGACTGGGCAGCAGAAAATAACATGATGGGTAACAGTGATAAATTCCAGTTACTCAGATACGGCAAAAATGAGGATCTGAAACATAATACAGGGTACAAAACACAATCGAATCTGCCCATAGTAGGAAAACAGCATATCAAGGATATGGGAATAATGATGTCCGACGACCAAACGTTTAGGGAGCACAACCAAGCAAATATTGCGTCAGCCAGAAAAATGATAGGATGGATTACGAGAACCTTCAAATTCAAAGATCCCATCACAATGGTTGTACTCTTCAAATCACTTGAGCTGTCCCGTCTTGAGTACTGATCAGTACTCACTTTTCCCTTCAGAGCAGAAGAGATTGCTGAAGTAGAGGGAATACAGAGAACATATACGGCACGCATAGACGAGATAAAGCACCTAAATTATTTGGCTCGTCTCAAAGCCCTCCAGATGTACTCACTAGAAACGAGACGAGAGAGATATCAAATAGTATACACATGGAAAATACTGGAGGGCTAGGTCCCAAATCTACACAGTAAAATAACAACGTACTGGAGTAAACGATATGGAAGAAAATGCATAATAGAACCAGTGAAGAGCAGAGGTGCCACAGGCACAATCAGAGAACACTATAAACATCAGAGGTCCACGGTTGTTCAAAACCCTCCCAGCGAGCATAAGAAATATTGCCGGAACAACAGTGGGCGTCTTCAAGAGGAAACTAGATTGTTTCCACCAAGGAGTGCCAGACCAACCGGACTGTAGTGGGTATGTGGGCACGCGGGTTGCTCCAAGCAACAGCCTAGTGGACCAAAGTCTCACAAGTCAAGCCTGGCCTCGGGCCGGGCTTGGGGAGTAAAAGAACTCCAAGAACCCCATCAACCAGGTATGTGTGGTCCTTGGGGAATAAAAGAACTCCAAGAACCCCATCAACCAAGTATCAACCAGGTATGTGTGGTCATAACAGGCACCAGGAAGAAAGAACTGCCCAGTTGTTTCTGCCTCAGCGGGAATCGAACCCAGACCCTTAGGACTACGACCTCTGGGCGCTATCCACTCAGCCACGAGACCCCTAGTACACATATGTGGTGTGTGTGTGTGCGTGTATACTCACCTATTTGTGCCTTCATGATCGAGCATTGGCTCTTGGATCCAGCCTTTCTAGCTTTTGGTTATTTAAAGCTATGACTCCTGTCCTTCTCCATCATACCTAATTTTAAAGCTATGAATAGTGTTTCCATCCACAATGTGCTCCTTTAGTTCATTTCATTTTCCCACTACTCTCATGCTAAAGAAAACTTTCTAACATCTATATGACTCATCTGAGTTTCTGGCTTCCACCCATGTCCCCTTCTTCTGTTAGTATTCCGTGTGAACATTTTATCTTTTTTCACTCTGTCAATCCCCCTAAGTATTTTGTATACTGCTATCATATCTCTGATCCCTCCTTTTTTCTAACGTCATCAGGTTCAGGTCATCCAGTCGCTCTTCATATCTCATCCCATGCATCTCTGGGACTAGCCTCGGCGCAATTTTTTTTTAACCTTTTCCAGTTTCCTAATGTGTTTCTTTATGTGGGGGCTGCATATTCTAAGACTGGTCTCACATTAGCAAACGCTCTGAATGCCTCCTTACTTAGGGGGCATTACTTCGGTTTGGAAAAGTTGTTCAATGTCAACCAATATTTTTTCACTAATTGTCTATAAAAGCGCTGCATTGTTCCACGTTTCAGGAGAAACGTGGAACAATTAAATAGAAAGGGAGAAATTTTTTTTTTTTGTTTTTCAAAGAATTTTACACATTTTCAAAATTATATTAAACTACACACCTTTCAGATATAATCATTCTGTGACACTTTTCTGACATATTAGTATATAATAAAGGTTTGTAAGTTATGGAGTTTAAAAAACATCTTTAGTTTTCCTAATACAAATAGTCAAAGTTCCCCCCCCAAAAAATTATCCAAATATGTCATGTTTATTGCTATTATAAATCAATAAATGAACTTAGGAAAAAACGAGAACTTGGGAGTTTAGAGACATAGATTTTACATATAAGGTGTAAGTTTCATGTAAATTGAATACAAAATGTAAAAGTTATTCAAACGTTTTATGTTAGTTGAAAATACATAAGAAAATAATAAAGTCTAAGGTTCTAAAATCTGTGGCTGAGGTTGACATTAACCAGTTTTCTCCAAAATTGGCACCCTTACAGATAGGAATATGTGCAGTCAGGTGTATAAGTTTCATGCAAATCGTCCGATAAAAAAGCAAAAAAAAAAACAAATTTAACTTAAATTTTTTTCTAATAAAACTAATTATAATAGTTTTTTAATGTATGCTATTGTGATAGCAAAGAGTCATAGATATGATTTCAGTTGACACTTGTGTTTGATATTCGTTTTTGACCATTTTGGAATAATTTTGACACCTACTTCAATTTTTTTTTCTCCCTTCCTATTTATGCTACAATGCTGAGACTTGGGCCAGATGAAACTCTTTTCATGTACAACCCCTCAAAAAGTTTAATTGAAATCGAACCAGTTTTCATTAATTGCATATTTTGGCCAAATTTGGAGCATTTTATCTTTTTTCACTCTGTCAATCCCCCTAAGTATTTTGTATACTGCTATCATATCTCTGATCCCTCCTTTTTTCTAACGTCGTCAGGTTCAGGTCATCCAGTCGCTCTTCATATCTCATCCCATGCATCTCTGGGACTAGCCTCGGCGCAATTCAGAAACCCTTAGGTTTCTGAATGAAGTTTTAAATTTTGCTTGCGTAGAGTATGCTGCTGTCATTATCTAATTTTCATGTGCCTCAGGAGTTAGATTTGGTGTTATGTTCACTCCCAGGTCCCTTTCTTGAATCGTCACAGGAAGGGAGTTTCCTTTCTTTGTGTACTGACCATTTGGTTTCTTGTCATCTAGTCCCATTTCCATAACTTTATACTTGCTCGTGTTGAACTCCAGTAGCCATTTCTCTGACCATCTCTGCAGCTTGTTCAAGTCCTCTTCGAGTATCCTAGAATCCACATCTGTCACATCTCATCTCACTAATTTCGTGACATCCGTGAACATCGACATATAGGACTCGACTCCTGTAGACATGTCGTTCTCATATATTAGAAAGAGAACTGGTCCCAGCACCAGTCCTTGAGCTAATCCACTTGTTACCGTTCTCCAGTCTGACTGCTCGTCCCTGACTGTTACACTCTCTACTCTTTATGACGGCCCAGAAATATGAAGTCTGCTTATGCTTTTTTGTCCTACGTTATTCTTGTTACTTTATCATAGAATTCTAGAAAGTTTGTTAGGTATGATTGTCCTTCTCTGAACCAATGTTGGTGTTTCTTTACATACCTAATGTTCTCTAGGTGTGTAACCAGTCATAACCTGATTATTCTTTCAAGTACTTTACAGGGAATGCTTGTCAGTGATACTGGTCTATACTTAAGTGCCTCTTCCCTATCTTCCTTTTTGAAAATTTGTACCACATTTGGGCTTCTTTCTGCAATTGTGCAATTCTTTCTTCGTAAGTGACTCGTCATATCTTCTTGCTAGAAGCACGCTCTGCACTGCCTCTTTTAGTATCCACAGTGATACATTATCTAGTCCAACTGCTTTAGTGCCATCCAATGTTGTTAGCTGTTTCATTACCTCCTCTGCTGTCACTTCTATATCCATTAGTCTCTCATCTTGGGTCATCTCCTCTTCTAACAATGGGAGCTGCTCAGAATCGGTTGTGAAGATTCCATGGAAATTGACATTCAGTATCTCGCTGATTTCCTTGTCGCTTTTTGTATATGCCGCTTCAGTTTTCCTTACTCTTGTCACTTTGTCGTTCACCGATATTTTCTTTCTTATATGGCTATGTAGCAATTTAGGTTGCATTTTTTTGCTTTCATTGCAATATCGTTGCATTTCCACATGACTAAGTCCATCATATCATGCACTGTTTTTCCTTTTCGTTCTTTTTCCCACTGCACTTCTCCCAGATATTCTCTAATCATCCTGTAATCACCTTTCCTATAGTCTACTCTCCTTTCCCAGACCTCTTGCCCCGTGGTCACAATTTTAAGATAGATCATCTTATCAAAGACTAGGACACTGTGCTCACTGGCTCCTTGTGGTATTTCATGTTCCATATTCGTTATGTCTTCCTCAATCTGGGTGAAAAACAGGTCTAATAGGCTTGGTGTATCCCCTCCTCTTTCCCTAGTGTCTTCTTTCACATGATGTGTTAGAAAACCATCAATGTCTCCAACCACTGCCACTAACCACAACAATCAACCACCACATCCACCAACCAAAACAGTCAACCACCAATGCAACCAACCCGAACAATCAACCACCGGTACCACCAACAACAAGATCAACAACGATTGCCACCACCCGCAGCAATCAAACACCACCGCCACCAACCACAACAATCAACCACTGCAGTCTCCAATTACAACAATCAACCACCACCTCCACCAATCACAGCCATTAACCATTACTGACACTAATCACTTCAATTAACTATCACTCTCCTTACCCAACACAACCACAACTGCCACCAACCAGAAAAATCAACCACCACTGTTACCATCCCAAACAATCAACCACCATTGCTTCCATCCACAAGAATCAACCACCACTGCCTCCAACCACAACAATGAACCATCACTACCTCCAACTCCAACAATTAATCAATACTGTCCCTATCCACAACAATTAACCACCAGTGCCACCAAACACAACAATAAACCACCAATGCAACCAACCACATCCATCTACAACCACTGCCATAACCCTCCAAAAAACCACCAATGCAATAAACAGCAAACAATCAACAACCAATGCCACTAACTTCAAAAATTTTCCATAACTGAGAAAACCAAAACAATAACCAATGCCACTAACCACAACAATCAACCACCAATGCAACCAAACACTAAGGAGGCTGGTGACTAAGTGGACAGTCTTCTAGACTCGTAGACCTAGGGAACGGGGATCGATCTCCGCAGGCGGCGGAAACAGATGGGCAGAGTTTCCTTTACCCTGATGAACCTGTTACCTAGCAGTTAATTGGTACCTGGGAGTTAGACAGCTTTTACGGGCTGCTTCTTGGGTATGTGTGTGTGTGCTCACCTAATTGCTCACCTAATTGTGCTTGCGGGGGTTGAGCTTTGGCTCTTTGGTCCCGCCTCTCAACTGTCAATCAACTGGTGTACAGATTCCTGAGCCTACTGGGCTCTATCATAACTACATTTGAAACTGTGTATGGAGTCAGCCTCCACCACATCACATCCTAGTGCATTCCATTTACTAACTACTCTGACACTGAAAAAGTTCTTTCTAATGTCTCTGTGGCTCATTTGGGTACTCAGCTTCCACCTGTGTCCCCTTGTTCGCGTCCCTCCAGTGTTGAATAGTTCATCCTTGTTTACCCGGTCGATTCCCCTGAGGATTTTGTAGGTTGTGATCATGTCCCCCCTTACTCTTCTGTCTTCCAGTGTCGTAAGTTGCATTTCCCGCAGCCTTTCCTCATAACTCATGCCTCTTAGTTCTGGGACTAGTCTAGTAGCATACCTTTGGACTTTTTCCAGCTTCGTCTTGTGCTTGACAAGGTACGGGCTCCATGCTGGGGCCGCGTACTCCAGGATTGGTCTTACATATGTGGTGTACAAGATTCTGAATGATTCCTTACACAGGTTCCTGAACGCCGTTCAGATGTTAGCCAGCCTCGCATATGCCGCAGACGTTATTCTCTTTATGTGGGCTTCAGGAGACAGGTTTGGTGTGATATCAACTCCTAGATCTTTCTCTCTGTCTGTTTCATTAAGTACTTCATCACCTATTCTGTATCCTGTGTCTGGCCTCCTGTTTCCACTGCCTAGTTTCATTACTTTGTATTTACTTGGGTTGAACTTCAACAGCCATTTGTTGGACCATTCACTCAGTCTATCTAGGTCATCTTGTAGCCTCCTACTATCATCCTCTGTTTCAATCCTCCTCATAATATTTGCATCTTCGGCAAACATTGAGAGGAACGAATCTATACCCTCTGGGAGATCATTTACATATACCAGAAACAGTATAGGTCCAAGGACTGACCCCTGCGGGACTCCACTTGTAACGTCTCGCCAATCTGAGACCTCACCCCTCACACAGACTCGTTGTCTCCTGTTGCTTAGGTACTCCTCTATCCACCGGAGTACCTTCCCTTTCACTCCAGCCTGCATCTCCAACTTTCGCACTAGCCTCTTGTGTGGCACTGTATCAAAGGCTTTCTGACAATCCAAAAATATGCAGTCTGCCCACCCTTCTCTTTCTTGCCTTATTTTTGTTGCCTGGTCGTAGAAATCAAGTAACCCTGTGAGGCAGGACCTGCCATCCCTGAACCCATGTTGATGTGTGTGTGTGTGTGTGTGTGTGTGTGTGTGTGTGTGTTGTGTGTGTGGTGTGTGTGTGTGTGTGTGTGTGTGTGTGTGTGTGTGTGTGTGGAAAAAATCGTAATTAGTAAAAGTTAATTGATTGACAGTTGAGAGGCGGGCCGAAAGAGCAGAGCTCAACCCCCGCAAGCACAACTAGGTGAATACACAACAATCAACCACTACTGCAACTAAATACATCCGTCTACAGCCACGGCCACCAACCTCAACCATCTACCACCACTCTCCAAAAAACACCTCTGCCACCAAACACAACCCTTAACGACCATTGCCACAAATAAATGTTACTAACTACAACAATCATCCATAAATGCCACTAACTACAAAAATCAATAACTACAGCCACTAACCCCAACAATCAACCACTAATGCCACCAAACAAACCATCAACCACAACTGCCATCAACCACAACCATCAACTATCAATACCACAAACTAATGCCACTAACCATAAGAATCAACCACCACTGCCACCAACCAAAATAATCAACCGCAACTGACACCAACCACAATTGTCAGCCACCACTTCCACCACCCTTTTAAAAAACCACCACTGGCACCTACTAAAATCATCAACTACCACTGCCACCAATCATAACCATCAACTACCACTACCATCAACAACATCTATCGACCCCTCACTTCAACCAATCACAACCATCAACCACCACCAACATCATTCAACCACGATTGTCACCAACTACAACACTCAACCACAACTGCCACCAATCACAACAATTAAACACCATTGCCACCAACAACGGCCACAACCCACAACTATCTCCAACCACAATCATCTACAACTACTGCCACCAACCACAACAGTCAACCACCTGTGGTGTTTGTGTATAGCTGAGGAAGTCTTGGTTCTAAGGTTGATGTAAAGTCATTCCTGGTTACTGACTTTAATACTTATAAACGATTACATGACTATAGCTCCCAAGCTGGTGGCATCCTGTACGCTTCTGTTTACCTTCTCTACTCTCTCTGGCGTTTCAGCCGCCGCACATAGAAAACGGATGGTACCATTTTCTGTGAACATGACATCCCTCCTTTTCTTTAAAAAGAATGGATACAGGATGTCTACCATGCTTGTAGCACAAAGCAAAGTTATTGACGCAAAGTAAGTTATTAACATATCAAGAGATATTGCATACATTTAACATTAATTAAGCACACAAAGAATTTAAACAACTTAATCTTTACCACAAAGGATTTCAATGTTAAAAATACATATGCAATGTTAAACAAACATGAAAGAGACTGTAATACAAAGTTACAAAATATTGAATGAGAGATCTGCATTATTAAAACAATATTAAATTTAGTTTAGCATAATAGGTAAATATTTTGCATTACATGGAAACACAATTAATCATCAAATCGTGTAGGGCGTTTAACATGACGTTTAGGACGAGAGTTCTTAAGTACAAGAATATCCCTCGATGAATTGTTTATCTTGTTATAGCTCATTTTTTCTTTTTCTTTTGTACGCCTTTGCGTACAAAAGTACATCATTTTCTACACTAGTTGGAATCACTTTGAAATAAGCTATATTACGTGTTATACTATGATCTCTATTACTCGCTGTTACCATAGTTCCTTTTACACTAATCACTTTATATGGTTTTGTATCATACGGCATATCTAACTTTCCCTCTTTTTTCTTTTTAACAAGAATAGTGTGTCCAACCTTTATGAATTGTTCCTTTGCAAGTTGATCATGAGCAATTTTCATTTTGCCCTTGGCTAGTGCATCCTTCTGAGCGAGACGTTTATCCATTATCTCGGCTGGCATGACAGGTAGTGCGATTCTCATAGGACGTCCAAATAAAAGTTCGCCAGGCGACTTGCCCAGTGTTCCATGCGGTGTTGCACGGTAGTTCCTGAGAAAAGCATACATAGCTTGTTTCCAGGATCGTCCTTCGGCATGAGCACAGCGTACCGCTTTCATGAGAGGTTGCATGAATCTCTCTACTTCTCCATTTGCTTGAGGATGTAGTGGCATCACACGGCGGTGTTTGAATCCAATATGCTCAGGAAAGTTGACGAAGTCTTGTCCATTGAATGGCGGTCCATTGTCCGTCTTGACAACTTCAGGAATGCCAAAGTTTGAAAAGATCTTGTCGAGCTTCGGGATGACAGCCTTTGCAGATGTGGAAGTGATGGTTTCTACTTCTGGATAACGTGAGTGATCATCAATGACTACCATCAAGTACTCTCCAGTTGGTAGCGATCAGCAGAAATCCATCGATACTTCCATCCATGGTGCAGCAGGTAGTGGTGAAGGTTGTAGAGGTGTTGGTCTTGAAGTATCCACTGCAGCTTGGCAAGGGACACAGGCATCATGCATGTCCTTTGCTTGACGATCAATGCCAGGAAACCACACCTTTTCTCGTAGCAGCTGTTTGGTCCTAACAAGACCTTGGTGGGGTGGTGAAGGGTAGTGTGAAGTGGTGGAGGGTAGTGTGGGGTGGTGGAGGGTAGTGTGGGGTGGTGGAGGGTAGTGTGGGGTGGTGGATGGTAGTGTGGAGTGGTGGAGAGTAGTGTGGGGTGGTGGAGGGTGGTGTGGGATGGTGGAGGGTAGTGTGGGTTGGTGGAGGGTAGTGTGTGGTGGTGGAGAGTGTTGTAGGGTGGTGGAGGGTAGTGTGGAGTGGTGGAGGGTAATGTGGGGTGGTGGAGGGTAGTGTGGGGTGGTGGAGGGTAGTGTGGGGTGTTGGAGGGTAGTGTGGGGTGGTGGAGGGTAGTGTGGAGTGGTGGAGGGTAGTGTGGGGTGGTGGAGGGTAGTGTGGGGTGGTGGAGGGTAGTGTGGGTTGGTGGAGGGTAGTGTGTGGTGGTGGAGGGTAGTGTGTGGTGGTGGAGGGTAGTGTGGGGTGGTGGAGGGTGGAGTGGGGTGGTGGAGGGTAGTGTGGGTGGTGGAGAGTGTTGTGGGGTGGTGGAGGGTAGTGTGGCGTGGTGGAGGGTAGTGTGGGGTGGTGGAGAGTGTTGTGGGGTGGTGGAGGGTAGTGTGGGGTGGTGGAGGGTAGTGTGGGGTGGTGGAGGGTAGTGTGGGGTGGTGGAGGGTAGAGTGGGGTGGTGGAGGGTAGTGTGGGGTGGTGGAGAGTGNGGAACTCCCTATGCTTATAACATTCTAGGTCTTAACCCATAGAAGCTGAAGGGTGAAGGAGAGGGGGGCAGGTGGGTAGAGGTGAGGGGCCAATGTTTACAAATACTGAGTACCACCACACCGTTTCAGTAGTCCTGGTTCTACCTTGACGACGATGGACGTCTGGACCCCTCCTCCGCTGGGAGCCGTCTGATCACGTTCTGTTTTCGTGTTTTGTCTTTGCTACTGCCGTTTGGCATCCCTCTTCAGCGGTCCGAGGTATGTCGCCTAGCGCACATATCGCCTTGGGTCACGAGATTGTTGATAGATTTTTTTTTTTTACGTGTACTGGCTGGTTCTCCCGCGGGGTGATGGTGTTCGGGAGCCAGCTAGGCCGAGAGGTGCCGGGGGTTGGTGGTCTTGGTCGGCTCCAGGTGTGCCTTCAGCCATGGTGGGCGGCTGGCTTCTGCTCTGCCAGAGAACACTGGATGACTTTTGCGTTTTAGTTGGGGGCCGAGTTTTGGTTTTGATACCCAGTGTTCTCTGTGTGGGGCGGAGCCGGTGCTTGTAACCCTGAGGGACTACTGGGGCTCTCCAATCATCTGCCTGTCTGCGTTTCTTTGTCACATGGCATATTAGTTTCCAGTGATTGGCATCACTTGTTTTGCGATTTGGCTTGGCGTTTCACCTTTCCCGGCATCGCGATTAGCCTTTACCGGGTACGCCGGGGCGCATCCAATCCCACGATCGTCGTCGCCTCTAAATCAACAACAACAACAACAACACCGTCTCAGTAGCAACAGCGACGACGAATAGTAAAGACCTATACTCAACGACTATGTTTTGACTCGAATTAATGACTCCTCTCTTGGAGTGTGTTGAAAGGTTTTTGAGCCACTGTGAGACTTACCTTAATCTATTATGTGTTATGGTGACGACGGCGGCGGCAGTGAACCCATTGGAAATTCACAACTCCTTCTGACTGTCAATTATGGAATCTGGGGAACATCTTCACATTTTCTAACAAACCACAGGCCACCCCTTCATAAACATAACATAAGCGAAAGACGAGAGGGGTGACTGCAGCCAGCGGTGATGAGCAGATGCCTCCTATAGCTCTTATCACTCTTCCCCCTCGAGAACCTTTTCACACACATACCTTACAACAATAACATATTACTAGGTCTCCTACCCCTTGTCTTCTCATGTGTGGCGGGCCACTTCCTCCTCAACGTACTCATCTCCATCCCTACATACTATTATTATTTAACTATAAATCTACATATGCTGCTTAACTCTACTCTACCAACACATACACTTTCATCTTACACAACTGCTGCTGAACACCTCTTCCTATACTTATTCCTTCTACCATTACACTCCTCTTTTTCTACCCCCTTTCACCCCCTCCCCACCAGCGACACAGACCCCGCCGTGAGACACCCACCCCGCACACGGGACACCTCCCACTACCCTTGGAGACGTAGGCCCGGTGTTTACCTGTGACAGGTGTACCCAACCTTTTCCTATACTAACTTCTTCTACCCTTACACCCCCATTTTCTACCCCTTTTCACCCCCAGGGACACAGACCCTGCCGCGAGACACACACCCAGTGCGGCCGGGACACCTCTCACACCCTCCCGGAGATATTGGCCCTGCGTTT
This sequence comes from Procambarus virginalis, assembly GCA_020271785.1. Classification (NCBI taxonomy): domain Eukaryota; kingdom Metazoa; phylum Arthropoda; class Malacostraca; order Decapoda; family Cambaridae; genus Procambarus; species Procambarus virginalis. Next base: position 12,677 of record WNGS01046023.1, read on the forward strand.
ACCTGTGACAGGTGTGCCATAGCACACCTGTCACAGTTGGGTCGCATGGTCTACGTCTCAATTTACACAACTGCCCAGTGGGTTGATATCATGCCAGACCTGTACCCTGATGCCCATATCAAGAGGATAACATCAGCGGCATATACCAGGTTAGCCAACATAAGAACAGACTTTAGAAACTTGTGTAAGGAATCGTACAGAATTTGTATACCACATATGTCTAACCCATCCAAGAGTATGCAGCTCCAGCATGGAGTCCATATCTTGTCAAGCATAAAACTAAACTGGAAAAGGTTCAAAGGTTTGCCACCAGACTGGTTCCTGAAATGAGGGGTATGAGCTACAAGGATAGACTATGGGAATTAAACCTCACATCGCTGGAGGACAGAATAGTTAGAGTGAACATGATCTCCACTTACAAGATTCTCAAAGGAATCGATAGGGTAGATAAATGAAGGTTATTTAACACAAGGGGCACACGCACTAGGGAACACAGAAGGAAATTGAGTGCCCAAATGAGCCATTATAAAAATATTTGTGTGTAAGACTAAGCGACAAATGGAATGCTTTAGGAAGTGATGTGGTGGAGGAAGATTCCATACACATTTTCAGGTGTAGATATGATAGAGCCCAATAATCTCAGGAACCTGTACATCAGTTGATTGACAGCTGAGAGTCAGGACCAAGAATCCAGAGCTCAACCCCTGCAAGCACAACTAGGTGAGTACAACTAGGTGGGTACACCCCTCTATTGCACACATCAGATTCTTAGCTTAAAATAATCGCGATTTACTATTTAGACTTTAATTTCACAAAATTTTATATACCTTGCACTCAAAATTCGGTTCTCTGTATCATAAATGTATAACTTTGTTTTTTATCAATTATTCATTTCCTTTTTAAATAGTTGTTCGTTAATATTAAATACTATGATCTGTTTTGGGTTCTAATATTACCACACTGCTAATGGACTCTCATGCTTTAAGTGCATCTACGTCTGCAGTCCATACGTGTCTGTTTCTATTGTTTATATTGTAGAAGTAGACCCCATACTAATCCTGTGGGTGGTAGTGGAGCCCATACCCCTCTTGTGGGTGATAGTAGGCCACCATCCCCATCCTGTGGGCGGTAGTGAATCCCATACCCATCATGTGGATGGTAGTGGACCTCATCCTCATCCTGTGGGTGGTAGTGGACTACATACCGATGATGTGGGTAGTAGTGGTCCCATACATATCCTGTGAGCCTGTGAGCAGTAATGGACCCTATATCCATCCTGTGGGTGGAGGGTGTGGGAGGTAGTGGACCTAACCCCATTCTGTGGGTGTTAGCGTACCCAATACCCATCCTGAGGGCCTTAGTGGACTCTATACCCATCCTGTCTGTGTTAGGGGTCCCAATACCCATCCCAAGGGCCGTAGTTGACCGTATACCCATCCCGAGGGCCGTAGTTGACCCTATACCATTCCTGTGGGTGTTAGTGGACTCACTACCCATCCAGAGGGTCGTAGTGGACCCTATACCCGTCCTGTGGGTTGAAGTGGATCCCATACCCATCTTGTGAGCGGTGGTGGACCCCATACCCATCTTGTGGGATGTTGTAGACCAAATTACCATTCTGTGGGCTGTAGTGGACACCCATTCACATTCTGTGGGTGGTAGTAGACCCCATACCCATCATGTGGGCGGTAATGGAGCCCATTCGCATCCTCTGGGTGGACGTAGGCCCCATACGCATCCCATGGGCGGTATTGGTCCCCGTACCCATCCAACCTGTTCTCGCACTTGCATTCAGTCAATATTGGCTTATTTAATAAGTGCATATGTGACATACTAATTGATTGTAAATATTTTAGTTTACCTTGAAAAGCTTCATAGAAAACACCGACCTCACCTAACCTTCTTAGTATGTTAAGATAAGCATCTTATTGCTTCTTAATTACAATTATTACTTAACCTATACCATTGATAGGTTAAGTAATAATTGTAAATAAGAAGCAATAAGATGCTTATCTTAACATACTAAGAAGATTAGGTGAGGTTGGTGTTTTCTATGAATCTTTTCAAGATAAACTAAAATATTTACAATCAATTAGTATGTCACATATGCACTTATTAAATAAGCCAATATTGACTATACGCAAGTGCGAGAACGGGTTGCCCCATCCAGTGAGCCGTAATGTTCCATTCCCTCTATGTTTTCTATAATATGTTATTTTCAATCCATTCTTTTTAATTTATAAACATCATAGTCTATTGTATATATTTTTATTTTGCTGCAATTTACATAATTACAGATAATTGATATAATATTTATTATAATTTACTAATAACTACAAAGATTTCTTAATGAAAAACTACGTGCCTTCAATAGGATGCTAAATGGTACGTAAATTTCCCTCATTAAGTTTGACTGGAAGATTACAATTATCATTAAAAGTTGAGTAAAGAGATCATTCTGCTGTCACTGTTGTTTATAACAGCACTGTAAACTATACTAAAACCTAAATAACTAAGCTTAATAAAAGTCAATAATACTAAAATAAGAAGTGTTTGGTGACAGCCAACAACTGCACACCTTCCACAGGTAAACTATGAATATTAGCAGCATAGAAATTTTAAGCTACATGTGACATAGGTACTATGGGTGGTGAGGACGGGTTGACATGTGTGCGTACTCACTTACTTGTACTCACCTATTTGTGCTTACAGGATCGAGCATTTGACTCTTGGATCCCACCTTTCTAACACATTCCGGATCCTATTGAGCTCTATCATATCTACCTTTTAGACTGTGTATGGAGTCTGTTTCCACTACATCAGTGCCTAGTGCATTCCATTTGTTAACTACACTGGCTCTAAAAAAGTTTTTCTAATCTCTTTGGCTCATCTTGGTAACTCGTATTCGGTACTCGTAGTTTCTATTTGTGTCCCCTTATGTATGTGCCCCCTGTGTTAATTTTTTTTCTACCCTATCAATTCCTCTGAGAATCTTGTATTTGGGGATGATGTCTCCCCTTAACTCTTCTTTCTTCAAGCGACTTGAAGTCATGTAGTCTTTCCTTGTAGCTCATACCCCTAAGGTATGAGCTACAAAGACTAGTACCTCAACTAAGGTACTAGTCTGGTGGCATACTTCTGAACCATCTCCAATTTAGTCTTGTGCTTGATGAGATATGGACTCCATGCTGGAGCGCAGCATGTGTGCGTGAGGGTGTGTATTTACTACTTGTATTTCAATATGTGTCTGCAGAATCGAACTATTAGCTCTTTGACCCCACCCTTCTAACCAATTTAATTTTCCTCTATTATGTCTACTACATATATTTCTCTCTCTCTAACACTCGCACACACACATCCCGAGCAAGCAGCCCGTAGCAGCTGTCTAACTCCCAGGTACCTACTTACTGCTAAGTGAACAGGGGCACTGTCATGACCTCATGCTCCACAGCATCACTGGAATCCATAGCCTGGCCAAAATCAATATACATCTAGGGTTAAGTAAAAGGCTAGCAAAAATACTCTAGTTTACTGGGGCATATAACATAGGTCACTGTAAAACAAAAAGAAAACTACAGTTTTCTACAACTCATACTCTGTCACATTATCCAGCTTCTTAAAGTTCTTTGAAATCATCAACAGGTCTCCGCACCCTCCGGACTACTGACACCAGGCTCGATCCTGGCGCAGTGGTACACTAGCACCTAGTATGCTGCAAACACAATTGCAGGATGGTGGTGTCACACTCATTAATTAGTGAGGTTGAGGAATCAATATCATATCAAAGCACAATAGCATCACATCAAGATCCTCAGGTACCCACCTCAATATGTATACATAAAATCACTTACCACCTGGCATAAATGATGTACATCGGTAGACCTGATCCAAGACAGATACTACAGCATAATATTATATACACTTGTAGTCAATAAGCACACAAAATGCCACTTAAAGCAAGGGCTGGGCGTCACACATCCGTCCGTCTGAGAAATAAAAGATCTAGTGACGCCTCAGTGTGGGCGGGCCGCTTGACCCATTATTTACAACTCAGCAAGTCAACCGATGCTTATCCTTTAAATATCAGAAGCTTAATCAAATCATTTACCAATCAATAACTCCTCAATCATAAAATACTGAATAAGTATTTAAATATACAACCTTACATGAGTACACAATCACTGAATGAATACATGAGAGAATACATCATGATGTATAAAAATAATCAACAGAGAATTCATATCAATAGGACATGGTAAAACTGGCGGAGACGGTAAGCCACGGGG
>WNGS01046023.1:37038-51972 GCA_020271785.1 Procambarus virginalis
TACTATATTATATATATATTGGTGTATTCTGGCAGCAGGTTTTCTTTTAAACATGTCTCATTGAATATGACCGCATTTTTTGTATTTACCATCTTCTGATTTAGGGCTTCTATCCCTCCAACTATTTTCCTAGCATCAGGGCTTAGCTGAAAGAGGAGTTCTCCAAAACTCATTTTCGTTATTTCAAGGTGAAGAAAAAAGTGAATTACTATAGAATGTATTACACTTATTTATATAATTTACACAACGTTTCAAACCTCCATGGTTCGTTCTCAAGTGAAAAGAAATACAAAACTCGTTGATCTTATACCCGCACGGTAAAAGGTGATAACACAAGTACAATAAAGGTAAAACAAGGGGGATATTATACGGGATAAATGGGGGACGAAGCCCATAAGAACATAAGAACATAAGAATAAAGGTAACTGCAGAAGGCCTATTGGCACATACGAGGCAGATCCCTTCTATAACCACCCAATCCCACTACATTCAAAAATTAATCAGGTGTAATTAGCCTGTTATGTTGAACAGTGTCTTCTGTGTTGGCATCGTTAGGTTCTGGTCTTGTCCTTACTCTCATGGTGGGTAGAGTAAATAGTTCCATAATTTGGGTGTTCATGGTAGGTTGTTCTATTCTTATGTGAATTGCTTCAAGAATTTGTAATCTGCTTGCATCTTGGGTTTTGTCTACTATACAGGTATTTTTGTTCAACATTTCTCTTGTTAGGGTGATGTCATGGGCTTGTCTCATGTGAATCATGGGGGCACCGGATTGAAGATGACATGTCAAACGCCTCGTCAGCTTGGTCGACGTCATACCTATGTACTTAGATTGAAGGTTACATCCTTCGTTGGGGCAAATGTACATGAATACAACGCTTGACTGCTGTAGAGGGTTCTCCGTCGGCTTCGGGCTGTTTTGATAAGGAGTTCGGAAATCTTCTTGGTTTTGTAGAATATGATCAGGTCTATGTTTTGGTTAGGAGTAATGCTTTTTACTCCTTTACAGATTTAATGAAATGAAAGATTTAATTTATTCTCCTTTAATGAAAGAATAATGAAAGAAATAATCTGAAAAGAAAGAAATAGTGCTCCTGGCAGTATGGGTTCAAGTCACTTCTGGGGTCTGAGTTTTCAGTTATATATATATATATATATATATATATATATATATATATATATATATATATATATATATATATATATATATATATATATATATATATATATACATATATATATATATATATATATATATATATATATATATATATATATATATATATATATATATATATATATATATATGCGAACAAGCCTGAATGGTCCCCAGGAAAATTTGGGTTAGGTTGTTACCTTTTCTCTTCAGCGCTCTACAAAATGTAAAGTTCAAATTCTCTATTTCTGCAGCAGTTCTATTTTGTTTTTGTTCTAGGTAGCTATTTTGTTCTAGCTATAGTAATAAGAAGTACTTTAATTTTTGGAAGAAAGGATCACCCTCACAGGCACACCCTAATTCTAGCATATCCATTCTTTGAACCGGACTCACACCTAGGAACTGATAGACACTATAACCTCTACACCACCACAACGTAGCCTTGGGCCATGAAAAGGTGCCAGCATTCATCTGTATATGATGCTTACAGTAACTGCATTGATTCAGCCGCTAGTGCAAATGAAGAGTCACAATAACGTGGCTGAAAAATGTTGACCAAACCACACACTAGAAAGTGAAAAGACGACAACGTTTCGGTCCATGTATTTTAAAGGACTTGACAGTCGACTTGATAATGGTCCAGGACGGACCGAAACGTCGTCGTCTCTTCACTTTCTAGTGTGTGGTTAAGTCAAACAGCCTCTAGTGTCTGTATTACCATGATGACTGCTTGAAAATTTTCATGTAACTTCTAAGACGTTTCACAGTAGCTCCTGCGTCCTAAGCTATTCACAGATAAGTAATATCTTATGTCATGTATCATGACTAATATAATAAGGTATATCAATATGGAATATATATTAGTATCACAACTCTAACCGTTAACCATGCTTTAATAAATATATTGAGAATAACGATATTGCTAAATTTAATTTGTATAAAAAGATCCAATTTATAGTTTTAATAAGGTATTGGAACTCTCACATTCAGGTCTGCAAGGACTCGTGAGTCAGGATGAACTTCACTGACCTGGAATATATGGCGCTGACCCTGGAAGACCTGGACGACGTCTCGGACCTTCTTGTAAAACATTTCTATCCGCGAAACATTATCGTAAGTCGTTCTTAGTTGTTGTACACCTGGCATGGTATGTTACTTGGTAGAATTTTCATATACTTATACTAGTCTGATAAAATTCAATATGTTACTGAGAAGATTACAGATTTTCACCGAAGTGGTCAAATTTAGTGAGCATGCATAATTTATTGTGACCCTTTTTTTCAACATTTTTATATTGTCCTGAATCATTGCAGACCTTAGGGCTGGGTATTAGCCCGGAAAATAGGCTGACTCTCGACCTTCCTCACATTCGGAAATGCTTGGCATCCTGGCTTTCAGTGGGCGCTAGAGAAAAATCAACACGGCAGCTGGTTGGAGTACTTCTGAATTACATTTTCACTGCTGACTCTCCACCGAAGCCAACTTTTAAAAATTACACCACTGAAGCTGAGGTAAGTTGCTGCGCAAGTAATTATTCAATGCCACATGAAGGACAATGTTGTACCCTCATTAATGCAGGACCTGAAGGTTTCCACTCTGGTTGAAAGATTAGAGACAAAAAGTGTCAGCAAAGGTACAGGGACAGAGCTTGTTAAAAAAATGGCTGCAGGAAGAACTTCATTCCATTGTACAATTAACAACATTAAAATAATATATCTTCAACAAATTCTGTGCCCTGAACATTACAAAGAAATATTCCTATACATTTCAATCAGGGAGAGAAATATATTCTTGATTTTAAGAAAAAACACAGTATTTGATAAACAACATATTAACGCTAAGGTAACTTGGTTTGTATTTAATAACTAAGTCTAAATTGCGAAATATTAAAAAAAAAGTTAGATGTTCTGGTTTATTTGACAAAGATTAAAGGAAATGATAATTAAAAGAAAATGGACTAAATATTTTGAGAAATACGGGGACGGAAAATGAGAGATATCAAGGGAGAGTGAGCCTGTTAATTAATAAGGAGTGGAATGTGGCTGTGTTGTAACAGAATTAACACTTATAACAATTGCCACTGCAGCAGCACTAATAATGGGTGCCAGGAGTGTTGTCAATACAGACACTCAATTCAACTGACAATATTAGTGTGAGCAAACACTAAGACTTTAATATTTCAGTGTTTGGGAGCCAGACAGAAAGTAATAAACACTCTCTCTAGAATGTCATGATCTCAAATCACTTGGGTTGTCCTGCCCAAATGAGAGTTGTTATATGATGTAGAACATTCCGGGGTTTCACACCAAAATATTTGTTTGATGCTGGGCTATAAACCAGCACTATTTAGTGTCTGTGAACGAAGGACCTTTAAATAAAGAAATTGGCATACTGAGAGAGTGAGGGGTATGTTGGAAAGTGATTAACTGAAAGCTGAATGTAATACAAAAAATTAAATTTATTGATAAAACTTAACCCTGTTACACTTGGGACATAGGCTTTAGGGGCTTCAGTCTCAAACACTTGCAAGGCACAGAATGATTTGACATGAACATTTGTGATAACTCTCATAACTGCTCACGACACTGGCAGTAGCAAAGAATATTGACAGTAGTACATTGTCACGGGCATATCATGCACAGGTAATATATTTAAACAATCTTCTCTCATACATTTAACAATGAAGGATGTCAATGACAGGGTTAGTATGATTCAAACTGAACATGCAGGCATATACCTTGGCACTTATTTTTTATAAGACAGTGGCAGTGATATTATATACTGTGACTCACAGAATGCACGTCTGGCATTGAATGCACTAAGCAGGTACACCCGGAAAATAGTCATTGATATTCAAATGAATGTTTGAACTGCCAAAGAAAACGGATTTAAAATTAAATTCCTGAGGATACAATCAAATGTTGGAATCTCAAACATGAAATTGTTAATGTGTTTGCGAAGACAGCCTGTATAAAACCAGTAGTCAAAATTAATATGGGTGTTTTATTAACAGTGACCAAAATAATTGTTAAACGAATGTCTGATGAAAATCTTACTGACCTAAGAGATTCACAAAGACATGAAAACTGTAACTTCAAACGTTTAATGAATACTGTAAGAAGGCATTTAAATATAGAATTTTATATAGGAACAGTTCTCAAAACTCAAATGGCGAATATACCATGTGTCAACATTGAAAAAGAGAAAACAGGGATTCCCTTGGAAATTAGTGTAGAATGTCCCAAGCAACTGACTTCCACCCCCCCCCCCCCCCCCCCCGCCCCCTCAATGTTGAGATATACTGAATTCTGAATATACTATCTGAGTACTGAAACTCTTGATGATACACTTAACTTGAACCCTAGATTGGGAGTATGTAATGCATCAGTTACGAATTATACAAGATGAAACTAAAACTTGAGCTTCAAAAGCATCTTAATCACCCCTCTGTAAAGTGCTTAATAACACTCTAGTTTTTCTCTGAAAATGAATATAAACAAAGTACACAACAATTGCAATATAATCACTGAAAGAAAACGTACAATAACAAATTACGAAATATCAGTCACCTGCCAAAGACACAAAGAAACTACAACGTTGCTGCAACGTTTGAACAAGTTGTAACACCTTCTAACAAGTTGTAACACCTTCTAACAAGTTGTAACACCTTCTAACAAGTTGTAACACCTTCTAACAAGTTGTAACACCTTCTAACAAGTTGTAACACCTTCTAACAAGTTGTAACACCTTCTAACAATTGTTGTAACACCTTCTAACAAGTTGTAACACCTTCTAACAAGTTATAACACCTTTGTAGCAACTTGTTACACAGTAACACTTAGGAGCCTTATATCGTGTGTTTGCAGGGCATCAAGACACTAATAATCACTATTATATTCTAGCGAACACAGATACTTTTCCCAAGGTTTTAATTGGTTGTTGAACAGTAACTCTATACCAATTTATATAAAGTCGTTTTAAAAACTTATATAAGAAGTTAATTTCAATCAAGCAAATCTTTGACATATAGCAAACATACAAAACACGTTTTCATGACGTTTAATGCATGTATTTTTAGTTAAGAACACTCTTTTAGTGTGTGTGTGTGTGTGTGTGTGTGTGTGTGTGTGGTGTGTGTGTGTGTGTGTGTGTGTGTGTGTGTGTGTGTGTGTGTGTGTGTGTGTTTGAGTGTTTGTGTGTGTGTGTTTGCGTGTGTTTGTTTATGTTTGTATTTGTATTTGTGTCAATGTTTAATGGTGTTTGTTTGTACATTTCTTTATGTCTGAATTTGTGTTTGTGTTCTAGTGTGTTTATTTATTTATGAGTGCATATTTATGTGTTCATTTGTTTATGCGTATTTCTGTCTGAATTTGTGTATGTGTGTGTGCTTTATTATGTGTTTGATTGTATGTTTGTTTGTGTGAATTTGTGTGTATGCTTGTTTGAGTATGTGTCTGTGAATGTTTTTTATATGTGTTGTATATTTTTATATATTTTAGTTTGTCTATGTGTGTGTGTGTGTGTTGTGTTGGTGTATGTGTGAGTGTTTGTGCATGTGTGTGTGAGTTTTTCAGTGTGTTTTATATTTGTGTGCATGTTTGTGACTATATATATATATATATATATATATATATATATATATATATATATATATATATATATATATATATATATATATATATATATAACTGAAAACTCACACCCCAGAAGTGACTCGAACCCATACTCCCAGGAGCAACGCAACTGGTATGTACAGGGATGCCTTAAACCACTTGACCATCACGACCGGACATAAGGAAGTACAGTTGAAACATCAAGTTGACTTGATGGTCAAGTGGTTTAAGGCATCCCTGTACATACCAGTTGCGTTGCTCCTGGGAGTATGGGTTTGAGTCACATCTGGGGTGTGAGTTTTCAGTTGTATCTAGTCCTGGGGACCATTCAGGCTTGTTTGCATATATATATATATATATATATATATATATATATATATATATATATATATATATATATATATATATATACATATATACATATATTTCCCACCTGGGCGACTCAGAGGCCTCCCTGAAGAGTTTTAATAAGTGATCTCCTACATCAGAAACTCGTAATTTATAACATTTGTAAAATTTTATTACCATTATTTTTGCTAATTACATATCATTTATCAACCTTATAATACATTAGTGAATCATCACTAATTAAATTAGGTAAATAATATTTTCCGCCCTCCATTTGCAAGGAGGAGGAGGAGGAGGTTGAGGAGGGAGGCGAGACACCATTGTTTAACTACACTCCCCACCTGCTGCAAGACCTCGATGCAAGCATAGCTCCTAATTTTATTATGGCGTGCCTTTATTTTCAGGTGTTATTTACTCAAAACGTTACAGAATCTTTATACAGTTCCAGAAACAATATCTAAATGAACAATAAGTTTGTGAGATTTTTTTCTACGCCTACCTCCCTTAGGAGGTGGACCTCAAGTTTAAAGGCTGCACATGGCAGCTAAGCATGAGTCCAATAGAAAAAGGAAAAGCGGGAGCAAACCGCCAGGCTTCCACCACTAGGGTGAAAACCTGTCCACTTTGGCCGCTGCTTCCTCCTAGTTAAACAGGACGTTAAAACTAATAAAGGGTAACCGACGGGTTCTCCCAATCAAATATTTATATTTGATGTGGTGCTATGAATTGGAATTCGAATTCCCAAGAACAGCCGTCATATCAAAAGATCACATCAACATCAATCGTATAAAGCAGAACATGGGTGGAAAAGAATGTTTGAAGGGTTGACATCAAAGACCGTTTTCTATAAAATAAACAATTTATTAATAACAAGCGACTAAACTACTACAACATCGAGTTTACGTTACGTTAATGTCCATCCAGGGGCACGATAACAAACAGCTAAATAGCACCCTTGCTGTGCGGCTGCACTCTGAACTAACCTGAACACAGGTGTGCCCACTGACGACGCAATATTGCAAATAAAAAAAATCACAGACTAAGTTACACCACAGAGAGTGATTCATTACGTTATTGTCTATCAAGTGGCACTTGCAACACAGCTATTCAACAGCCCCTCGAGAAATGACAGCAGTCTCCATCTTGCTGACACTTCGGGCTGACCAGTGAACTAACTGAACAATGGTGGATGCCCACTGATGACACAAGCTTGCAATCAATATTGTCATGGCTTCACGGTGAACAGATACTATAATCACAATCTTACGGGTCCTCCAACCACACAGGAGATACCCACGTAACTAGGCGGGTAATCCAACAGTGACTCCCCCTATCACAACCTAATGTGAACACTCTTTGCAACTCCCTGCAAGAAGTTGCACTGTAAACAGAAAACAAAGCCAGGCAAGGTGGGATTCTGAGACACAGCTCCAGTAATCCCTAAGTTACTTTACTCTCGTCACCAGACGATAAACAAAAGAAATTGCCCTAATCAATTACAAAATTGATTATGTGATTAATTACGTTAATTGACTGATCACAGCAGTCAGCAACAAAGTCCTATGTTAATCACAAACACTTCTCTCTCTTGGACAACAACATGATGGTACTCTACGTTAATCATCAACACTTCTTTCCTTTAACACAAGTCATCTTGTTAACAATAACTCAAAGCCTCTTACATTACATCACACTTGACTCCTTGCAAGTATTCAGTGAGTAATTGCTAATTAAGGTCAAACGGACCACTAATTAAATCCCCATCGAGTTACGTTAACCAAGCCTACCACTAACTTGGTAGCTTCTCAACAGTCTATGTAAAAATAGACAATTTAAAAATAGGTAATTAACACTTTAATGAGTGTTAATTACCCTAATTAACCCCGAGCAATTAATTAACTGTCACCAGGACCGATAATTAATCATACATAAATACGTCTCACTCCGCACTGCCTAAGCACGTCTCATCAAACACTGTGAATTCACGGGCGAGGAGTTAATTACTCCACTAATTAACAAGAGTGCATCTTAATCCACTGTCACCAGACAGGATATGATTAATATAACGAGTTATGCTAGCTCCATGACCTCGCTTTACCGAGTCATCTGAGTCCTCAAGACCCCAGACGTTAATTACTCCACTAATTGACATGAAACACTAATTGCAATACCCCAAAAAGGTAATTAGTCTCGAGCAAATTACGTTAACACAAATACTGACATACTATGACAGTTCCTCTCCCACTATGTGAATTCATGATGAGAATGCTAATTACATACTTAGCTAGAGTGGTCAATTAGTTGTCACACGGACAATTAATTGCACCAGAAACGTATCTCAACAAGCTCAACACTGTTCTCCTTTAACAGCTCTCTCACTCATCAAGAATGTGCAACCCCTTATAAAGTTAATTCCCATTAATTAACTCACTGAATCCGTAAGTCCTCAACACAACTTAAAGAAACAAAGTAACCCTAGTGTTACATAGGTCACACTTACAGTGGCATGCACAACAACATAAATGCACAGCCCACATATGGTTGCAGCTTCTGCAACACGTTAATTACTGTACCCACGCAGTAATGACACACGGTTAGGCTACAACAAAAGTATACCCACATTACTACCCCCTCTAATCTTGCAACCGTTGCAAGGGACTACTGTGTGCAATCACTACTACTTCAGCAAAACAATTTACGTTATTATAAAACACCGTCGCTACGCGGACAGCTGGCACTAATTCTCCCAATTAAACAATTAAGTAATTAATTGCTTGCTCTCATTAAGTACTGTGAATTCCCCTGAATAATCAAAGGGGCCCCTTAAATTCTCAACACAGCTCCTAGGGGCAGTAACATTATGTATACCAACAATAGCACTGCCCAAACCTACAACATAATGATGCCGTCAGCATACCCCACATGCTAATGACATCATTAGGTAATCAGTCTGAGTGCACTTGGAGCAGCCGTGGAGTGCGGACGTGTCCCTCCGTGACTGCTGGAGTTGTTCGCTGTTTGGTCATCAGGTGGCGGGGCGTCGCTGCCCTACCAGTGTTGTTGCCTGGCTGGCTGCTGCTGACGTGGCGGAACTGAGTTACGATGGGGGTCCCCCTCCCACCGGTACTGCGGGCTCAGTCTGTGGGCCTGGAATTTTCCAGCCGGGCTGGATACCCAGAGATTGCACTGGTGTGTGAGCAGCTGCAGGTACCTGTGATGGATATCTACGGTGTCGAGCTGGTGACGGCCCGTCGGGTGATCCTGAAATTCACTGCATACATGGCGTATCGCGAATTTCTACGTCGATACGAGGGGCGGACATTGCCTCTACAGGATGGTGCGGGCACTGTGTCCATATCTGATCGGAGTGGTGCCCTCACATACGTCAGCGTCCATGGGGCTCCTTTGGAGTTTCCGGAGGGTCTGCTCCGGCGGTACTTCGGCCGTTTTGGCGCCGTCGTTAGTGTGCGGGTGAATGTGGTATCTTCGAGCCCACTAAAGGGTGTCCGCACGAACATTCGTACCCTGGGCATGAGGTTACGGGAGGATATCCCGTCCTCTGTGCGTCTGCTGGGGTACACAGTTCGTGTGTTTTACGCCCGCCAGCCCCGGACATGTTATCGCTGTGGCCTGTCGGGCCATCAGGCTGCTGAATGTTCAGCGCCGGCCTCTGCGCCTGTGAACCTCTTCAGTGAGGAGGACTTCCCACCGCTTCCTGTGGAGGAGGTTTCTGTGGGTCTGGACGCCTCCCCGGACGCGGCTAAGCCCCCTGTGTCGCCTGATGCGCCCCCTGTGGTGGACGTTCCCCCGAATGTCGCCGACCCTCCGCAGGATGTTGCGATGCCCTCGGTGGATACTCCTGCTCCTGTCCCTGATGCTCCCGTGGGCCTTTCTGATGCTCCCTCCTCGCCGTCTGCTCACCCGTCTTCAGTTGCTGCGCCTGGCCCTGCGTGCTCGCCTGCGTACTCGCCTCGGGTCCCGGCTGCGCTGAGTGCTGGGGTGGCTGTGGGGCCTCCTGTTGTGTGTGGTCCGGTTCCCCCTGCGGTTGAGGCTGCTGCTGTCATGAGACGGTGTTGGTCCGCACGGCTTGTGATGCCCGTGGTTCTGGGTCCGCCTCCGGCTCTGAGGATGTGCGCCCAGTGCCCAAGCGGTCCAGTCGTTCTTCTACTGCATGGGCTGATGTGGAGGGTTTCGACGCCGATGGGTCTTCGGGAGATGATGTGGTGGTCGCTGACGTCCATGTACCTGCTGATGCCAAGGATTGTGTGTATGATTCACCTCCTGTTTCTTCTGTAGGCGATTCTCCGCAGTGGGGGGTGGTTGCTCCTCCGGACGTTGGTGAGGGGGGTGCTGGTGCAGGCCGCGACCTCGTGTTGTTGCTAAAGAAGGATGTTCGGCGAGGGGGGCCCCTGCAGGTGTCCCGTCCGGTGGTTGCTGCGGAGCCCTGTGGGGCTGCCAAGGTTACAAGTGCGCTGCCCTTACTTACGTGAGGGGTTTTTGTGCAGAAATTTTGTTATTTTTTTGTTTCTGTTTTGAATTGTTATTGTGCCATGTTATTGTGCCATGTTATGATTTTATTATTTTTTATTTTTTATTGTTCTCCTCTGCTTTCTCTGTGTATTATGGTCTTGGTTTGTGTTATTGTATTTTGGGTATTGTTTGCCTGTTTGCGCTTTTTGTTTTTTTGTTTTCTTGATGTTTTTGTACTGTGCTGTCGGTCCTTCTGGCCGGTGTTTGTTTTGTGTTTGCTAAATTTGGTTTCTTATGTACCTTTTATTGTATTTATTGCTTATACTTGCATGCTTGCATGTAAAAATAAATTAAAAAAAAATTAGGTAATCAGTCAGCAATCACATCTACTGACTCACCACACAACACAGTACATACATATACATGCAAATGAAACACATGGAAATGGCAATCACATAATCAATGAAAATTATATCACCAGATAAATTATACATAATTATACAGACCTCAGGGTAGCCACTGACAACCCTGCAACACTGGCCTGCCTACCTCTGCAATGATATAATTAACATGCGCCAACGTGGCATTGATCTACACTGAACGATTATATAGAATCGACAGAACTGGATACTTATATGGTAAATCTCTACACTGACCGGTTACATACTTGAGTCAGTCTACACACAAAATATAACTATATACATCTACATGTGGTTCTGTGTACAACATCCATCTCCAGGTACATCACAACCAGTCACCTGGACGTCAGTACAGACAGCTGTCTCTCAGCTGCTTCCCTCGCATGGCAGGCGCTATGGGACGACACAACTTTTACCGGAATTAACAACAGTTCTGAGACACTGTAACAACTATTATTGTACTCACGGCTCCTTAAATCCTCAACACATTCATTTCCCCGGTCACTACCTCACTGGCTGCAGAACACCTAGCTCGATCCACGTGCGTCGACTAGGTGTGGCCCTAGGGTGTCCAGGGCAGGTGGCCAAGCGTGGCCCAAGGGGGTGGCCACGGGGTAAGCGCGGGGTCACAGCGCCCCACCCAGACTGAGGTGGTGCGCGGATGACTGGGGTGGCCGGGGCGGGGTGGCACAGGGGTGGCGCGGCCCAGGGCGGCGCGGGGTTGGCGCGCACATGGGGCTGGCTGGCTGGCACACCACCACCACAACATACCAGAGCATGCCTCGCTCGTACACTGGGGGGTGACAATGGCCGGCGTCATCACCACATGGTTGACCCAACAAGGTGGAATTCAAAGTCCAACTGGGGCCTGTAATATCACCACAATTACATTAGGAAGCCCTGCCCTTATTCCACCAATTGTCCGTTACTTGTTCCTTCCGTACTCCTTGGCCCCATTTCACGCAAATTGGGACTCGACACAACCCATGATAGCAGGAGTGTCATGCACGATGAGTAATAAGGATGACACAGCGATTAACGGGGGTAGAGGTGGCAGCCGCCACCTCCACCCAGTCACCTCCTCAGCTTGCCGCCCAGCTCAAACTGAAAATTTTGGCAGCATCGCTGGACTCAAATGCCCATATCTCCCCCCTACCTTGTCTTGACCAATCAGCACAAAGCCGACACGGCCCTATGGTGCCGCCCCCAATTACAGCTGTTCGCGCCAAAACTCACCTAGAGGCGGAGGTGCCTTCACCAATCACAGACGCCCTCACCATGAGGCGTCCCGTGACGTCACAAGGAGGGGGGAGGCCTGGGACAGTGGCGCGATGTCTCACATGGTGGGGGGAGGCGACGTTCACCCCCTCTGTCCCCCCACCTCTAAAACCGTTAAGAGTCAAGTACCCTCCCATACCAGACTCACTCTCACATCTCATCCCATTTCACAGAAACAGGAAAAATTCTGTAACTCTCTCTCTACAGAGCAATCACAGACCTCTAGCTAGCCTTAAACGACGGTCCTTAACATAAGCTTTCATCCAACACCACACAAGTGCATGTAGTTTGAAAACTTCTTGTCTAGAGTCACTAGAGCGACTCTAGAATAATCTAGAAAACTAGAAAAACTAGCTGAGGGAATCTTCATTCCCTCACAAAGTTCTAGAAGCACTCTACATATTTAACCAGTACAATAAATAGTACTAGCTGAGTAGCACCATGTGTAACAGCCAGCAACTCCAAAATATCGTGCTTATTCATCCGTCAGAGAATATTGGGTCAACTAAAGACGTTGACTTGAGCACCTGTATCAAGTATGGTGATGATTTACGGTATTGTTAATTGGCGTCACTTTATATACCCGTGTCTTTTATCTGTTAATTTCAGGGTCTGGTTAAATTTGGGATTTTTACCCCAAACCAGGTAATTAAATGAATCTTGAGAAGTGATTTTTATTCATATAAATAACTGGAACAATTTCTGCAGCAAAACAAACCTTGAAATTAATATTATCAATTTAAATCACTAGGATAAGCTAATTTTGTTGATTGTAAGATTGGAGGTGTGTGCTGATACAAACTAGTGCTTCTGCAGCAATAATTATGTCAGGTGAACATGAGCAGCCATTTTGCAGTGTGTGTGTGACCGTTCCCAGCAGCAAATTACTTTATGAAGCCCAAACTAATTACTGACTATGTCATTGGTTTATGTTCATTTCCTGAGTAATCACTTAATTTTTTGTTTTGATAAAATAAATTATTTTCAGTTAATTATTTTGGCTTATTTTTATAAAAAAGAATTATGCTTATTTAATTCATTTATACTGTAAATTTTATTCAGGGAAACAGGCCAGAGAGTAAAATCCCACAGTTTTGGTCGTTCGAAGCAAGACTACAACCAATTTTTGTTTAAACAAGTATTAGACTAGAATATTGTCATTTAATACACTCATAATGGTCCTTAAATTTCTAAAATTTGATCCAGAATCAGCTGGTCCATTAAATTAAATAAACCATTTATAAAAACCAATTTACCTAATTGCATGTAAGGATCTAAATTCCTCTAGCCCTACAATCTATGATCAACAATTTATAAAAAAATATTAATATATCAACAAGCCTAACCTAATATTATTTACCATCAAATAAATTTAAGTAAAATTGCTAGAACAATTAATTACAGATTTCTGAAACAAGTCAATCTAAATAACCATCTTCCTGAGGTTATCTTGAGATGATTTCGGGGCTTAGCGTCCCCGCGGCCCGGTCCTCGACCAGGCCTCATTTTGTTACACATTCCAGGAAGCAGCCCGTAGCAGCTATCTGAATCCCAGGTAAATATTTACAGCTAGGTAACAGGAGCATCAGGGTGAAAGAAACTCTGCCCATTTGTTTCCGCTTCCGCCGGGGATAGAACCCGGAACCTCAGCACTACGAATCCGAAACGCTCTCCTCTCAGTCGTCAGGCCCCCATTAATTACTTAATTATTTAAGAAAATTTATTATTTGTGTTGAAACTTTATACAATTTACTTATTAATTATTTGTGTCAGACAACAAACCTCAAATTATACCTTTATTTGCCAACCTCAGTTAAGAGGTAGGATCTAATTGATAATAATTTTCCATTACCATTATCTTATTAATTTATATTATTAAACATAATTAATACTTTTATATTACCATTATTCACTAATAAATAGTGAACCAATCATACCCAAAGAACAGTAACTAATATTATAATTTTTATTAACCTTTTTGATTGTCAGAATGGTCAGTTAATCCAGACTCTGTGTGGAATAGATGTACGAACTCAGAGTCAGATCAAATGACTCAGAGACTGACCATCAAAATACACTTTCACATTTATTTGTGTATTATCTATTAATTGCTTTTGAACAAATATCCTAGCTTTGTTAGCTCAACAGTTATGAGCCAAGCAAGCTAAATTAGCCAGCACCATAGCTAAACCAAAAGCTAAACTGACCAGTGCCCTGACAGCACTTACTGGCTCTGGCCATTTAACGAGACAGATTAACAAATGCTATGATCTGTCTCAACAGTTACCAGTTGATTTCGTTCAACTGGAAACCTAATTCATTGTAGCAATAAGTAAATTTGAGCAAGTTAAATGCCACATAGCAAATGTGGCAGAACTTGCCAACCCTAATTTAACCACAGATGAACCAAAATGTTATTATGGTTGAACTGGCACAGTATGAGGATGATACTCAAGCCAGATTAGAGCCATACATCAGCATGATTGCTCAACCCAAGGATTCAACTAAGAGATCGACTTCACTCAATACCACACAACCAGAAGTACGACTGCCTTCAGTTAGTCTACCCACATTCTCTGAACTAGAGGATGAAAATTGGGACAACATTTGGAACAATTTTTTTGATCTGGTAGACTCTAAATTATCAATT
>WNGS01046023.1:51997-62836 GCA_020271785.1 Procambarus virginalis
GGGTACCACCTCTGGTGCAAGTGTAGGGACCCAAGCCTCGGAGAAGAAAATAAAGAGTACTCAGAGAAGACCTTGTGGATCCTCACTGAACACTTTGATATTTTTTCTCCTACCACCCCTATTCTTTTGGCATGTGTGTATATTTATCTAACTTTATTTGAAAATGTCATTACACAAAAAAAGTTACAATATTGATTACATGCAGGGTACAAGGCTGCTTGTCACAAGTTGAAAAGCTCCTCCAGCTCCTCAGATGGCGGGCAGGAACCATGGATGCAGTGAGCATTTCCTCTCTGGATTGCCACACTGAGGCGCTGAAAAAGAAAACTGGCAGCTCTAGGGTCTCTAGTTGTTTCGATTAGCTTAGACCCCAACTCCTTCAAAAAGCTAGCAGCACTTTTACCCCAGGCACCAAGTGTCTCTGAGGCAATATATATATATATATATATATATATATATATATATATATATATATATATATATAATATATATATATAATATATAATATATATATATATATATATATATATATATATATATATATATATATATATATATATATATATATAATATATATATATATATTATATATATATATTGGTGTATTCTGGCAGCAGGTTTTCTTTTAAACATGTCTCATTGAATATGACCGCATTTTTGTATTTACTATCTTCTGATTTAGGGCTTCTATCCCTCCAACTATTTTCCTAGCATCAGGGCTTAGCTGAAAGAGGAGTTCTCCAAAACTCATTTTCGTTATTTCAAGGTGAAGAAAAAAGTGAATTACTATAGAATGTATACACTTATTTATATAATTTACACAACGTTTCAAACCTCCATGGTTCGTTCTCAAGTGAAAAGAAATTACAAAACTCGTTGATCTTATACCCGTACGGTAAAAGGTGAAAACACAAGTACAATAAAGGTAAAAACAAGGGGGATATTATAGGGTATAAATGGGGGACGAAGCCCATAAGAACATAAGAACATAAGATAAAGGTAACTGCAGAAGGCCTATTGGCACATACGAGGCAGATCCCTTCTATAACCACCCAATCCCACTACATTCAAAAATTAATCAGGTGTAATTAGCCTGTTATGTTGAACAGTGTCTTCTGTGTTGGCATCGTTAGGTTCTGGTCTTGTCCTTACTCTCATGGTGGGTAGAGTAAATAGTTCCATAATTTGGGTGTTCATGGTAGGTTGTTCTATTCTTATGTGAATTGCTTCAAGAATTTGTAATCTGCTTGCATCTTGGGTTTGGTCTATTATACAGGTATTTTTGTTCAACATTTCTCTGTTAGGGTGATGTCATGGGCTTGTCTCATGTGAATCATGGGGGCACCGGATTGAAGATGACATGTCAAACGCCTCGTCAGCTTGGTCGACGTCATACCTATGTACTTAGATTGAAGGTTACATCCTTCGTTGGGGCAAATGTACATGAATACAACGCTTGACTGCTGTAGAGGGTTCTCCGTCGGCTTCGGGCTGTTTTGATAAGGAGTTCGGAAATCTTCTTGGTTTTGTAGAATATGATCAGGTCTATGTTTTGGTTAGGAGTAATGCTTTTTACTCCTTTACAGATTTAATGAAATGAAAGATTTAATTTATTCTCCTTTAATGAAAGAATAATGAAAGAAATAATCTGAAATGAAAGAAATAGTGCTCCTGGCAGTATGGGTTCGAGTCACTTCTGGGGTCTGAGTTTTCAGTATATATATATATATATATATATATATATATATATATATATATATATATATATATATATATATATATATATATATATATGTGTGTGTGTGTGAACAAGCCTGAATGGTCCCCAGGAAAATTTGGGTTAGGTTGTTACCTTTTCTCTTCAGCGCTCTACAAAATGTAAAGTTCAAGTTCTCTATTTCTGCAGCAGTTCTATTTTGTTTTTGTTCTAGGTAGCTATTTTGTTCTAGCTATAGTAATAAGAAGTACTTTAATTTTGGAAGAAAGGATCACCCTCACAGGCACACCCTAATTCTAGCATATCCATTCTTTGAACCGGACTCACACCTAGGAACTGATAGACACTATAACCTCTACACCACCACAACGTAGCCTGGGCCATGAAAAGGTGCCAGCATTCATCTGTTTATGATGCTTACAGTAACTGCATTGATTCAGCCGCTAGTGCAAATGAAGAGTCACAATAACGTGGCTGAAAAATGTTGACCAAACCACACACTAGAAAGTGAAAAGACGACAACGTTTCGGTCCATGTATTTTAAAGGACTTAACAGTCGACTTGATAATGGTCCAGGACGGACCGAAACGTCGTCGTCTCTTCACTTTCTAGTGTGTGGTTAGGTCAACCAGCCTCTAGTGTCTGTATTACCATGATGACTGCTTGAAATTATTCATGTAACTTCTAAGACGTTTCACAGTAGCTCCTGCGTCCTAAGCTATTCACAGATAAGTAATATCTTATGTCATGTATCATGACTAATATAATAAGGTATATCAATATGGAATATATATTAGTATCACAACTCTAACCGTTAACCATGCTTTAATAAATATATTGGGAATAACGATATTGCTAAATTTAATTTGTATAAAAAGATCCAATTTATAGTTTTAATAAGGTATTGGAACTCTCACATTCAGGTCTGCAAGGACTCGTGAGTCAGGATGAACTTCACTGACCTGGAATATATGGCGCTGACCCTGGAAGACCTGGACGACGTCTCGGACCTTCTTGTAAATCATTTCTATCCGCGAAACATTATCGTAAGTCGTTCTTAGTTGTTGTACACCTGGCATGGTATGTTACTTGGTAGAATTTTCATATACTTATAAATAAAATTCAATATGTTACTGAGAAGATTACAGATTTTCACCGAAGTGGTCAAATTTAGTGAGCATGCATAATTTATTGTGACCCTTTTTTTCAATATTTTTATATTGTCCTGAATCATTGCAGACCTTAGGGCTGGGTATTAGCCCGGAAAATAGGCTGACTCTCGACCTTCCTCACATTCGGAAATGCTTGGCATCCTGGCTTTCAGTGGGCGCTAGAGAAAAATCAACACGGCAGCTGGTTGGAGTACTTCTGAATTACATTTTCACTTCTGACTCTCCACCGAAGCCAACTTTTAAAAATTACACCACTGAAGCTGAGGTAAGTTGCTGCGCAAGTAATTATTCAATGCCACATGAAGGACAATGTTGTACCCTCATTAATGCAGGACCTGAAGGTTTCCACTCTGGTTGAAAGAATAGAGACAAAAAGTGTCAGCAAAGGTACAGGGACAGAGCTTGTTAAAAAAATGGCTGCAGGAAAAACTTCATTCCATTGTACAATTAACAGCATTAAAATAATATATCTTCAACAAATTCTGTGCCCTGAACATTACAAAGAAATATTCCTATACATTTCAATCAGGGAGAGAAATATATTCTTGATTTTAAGAAAAAACACAGTATTTGATAAACAACATATTAACGCTAAGGTAACTTGGTTTGTATTTAATAACTAAGTCTAAATTGCGAAATATTAAAAAAAAAGTTAGATGTTCTGGTTTATTTGACAAAGATTAAAGGAAATGATAATTAAAAGAAAATGGACTAAATATTTTGAGAAATACGGGGACGGAAAATAAGAGATATCAAGGGAGAGTGAGCATGTTAATTAATAAGGAGTGAAATGTGGCTGTGTTGTAACAGAATTAACACTTGTAACAATTGCCACTGCAGCAGCACTAATAATGGGTGCCAGGAGTGTTGTCAATACAGACACTCAATTCAACTGACAATATTAGTGTGAGCAAACACTAAGACTTTAATATTTCAGTGTTTGGGAGCCAGACAGAAAGTAATAAACACTCCCTCTAGAATGTCATGATCTCAAATCACTTGGGTTGTCCTGCCCAAATGAGAGTTGTTATATGATGTAGAACATTCCGGGGTTTCACACCAAAATATTTGTTTGATGCTGGGCTATAAACCAGCACTATTTAGTGTCTGTGAATGAAGGACCTTTAAATAAAGAAATTGGCATACTGAGAGAGTGAGGGGTATGTTGGAAAGTGATTAACTGAAAGCTGAATGTAATACAAAAAATTAAATTTATTGATAAAACTTAACCCTGTTACACTTGGGACATAGTCGTTAGGGGCTTCAGTCTCAAACACTTGCAAGGCACAGAATGATTTAACATGAACATTTGTGATAACTCATAACTGCTCACGACACTGGCAGTAGCAAAGAATATTGACAGTAATACATTGTCACGCGCATATCATGCACAGGTAATATATATAAACAATCTTCTCTCATACATTTAACAATGAAGGATGTGAATGACAGGGTTAGTATGATTCAAACTGAACATGCAGGCATATACCTTGGCACTTATTTTTTATAAGACAGTGGCAGTGATATTATATACTGTGACTCACAGAATGCACGTCTGGCATTGAATGCACTAAGCAGGTACATCAGAAAATAGTCATTGATATTCAAATGAATGTTTGAACTGCCAAAGAAAACGGATTTAAAATTAAATTCCTGAGGATACAATCAAATGTTGGAATCTCAAACATGAAATTGTTAATGTGTTTGCGAAGACAGCCTGTATGAAACCAGTAGTCAAAATTAATATGGGTGTTTTATTAACAGTGACCAAAATAATTGTTAAACGAATATCTGATGAAAATCTTACTGACCTAAGAGATTCACAAAGACATGAAAACTGTAGCTTCAAACATTTAATGAATACTGTAAGAAGGCATTTAAATATAGAATTTATATAGGAACAGTTCTCAAAACTCAAATGGCGAATATACCATGTGTCAACATTGAAAAAGAGAAAACAGGGATTCCCTTGGAAATTAGTGTAGAATGTCCCAAACAACTGACTTCCACCCCCTCCCCCTCAATGTTGAGATATACTGAATTCTGAATATACTATCTGAGTACTGAAACTCTTGATGATACACATAACTTGAACCCTAGATTGGGAGTATGTAATGCATCAGTTACGAATTAT
This sequence comes from Procambarus virginalis, assembly GCA_020271785.1. Taxonomy (NCBI): domain Eukaryota; kingdom Metazoa; phylum Arthropoda; class Malacostraca; order Decapoda; family Cambaridae; genus Procambarus; species Procambarus virginalis. The sequence continues at coordinate 57,021 of WNGS01046023.1, forward strand.
ATGTGATGAAACTAAAACTTGAGCTTCAAAAGCATCTTAATCACCCCTCTGTAAAGTGCTTAATAACACTCTAGTTTTTCTCTGAAAATGAATATAAACAAAGTACACAACAATTGCAATATAATCACTGAAAGAGAACGTACAATAACAAATTACGAAATATCAGTCACCTGCCAAAGACACAAGGAAACTACAACGTTGCTGCAACGTTTGAACAAGTTGAAACACCTTCTAACAAGTTGTAACACCTTCTAACAAGTTGTAACACCTTCTAACAAGTTGTAACACCTTCTAACAAATTGTAACACCTTCTAACAAGTTGTAACACCTTCTTACAAGTTATAACAAGTTCTAGCTTGTTGTAACAACTTTCTAACTCATCATAAAAACTTTATAACATGCTGTAACAACTTTGTAGCAACTTGTTACACAGTAACACTTAGGAGCCTTATATCGTGTGTTTGCAGGGCATCAAGACACTAATAATCACTATTATATTCTAGCGAACACAGATACTTTCCCAAGGTTTTAATTGGTTGTTGAACAGTAACTCTATACCAATTTATATAAAGTCGTTTTAAAAACTTATATAAGAAGTTAATTTCAATCAAGCAAATCTTTGACATATAGCAAACATACAAAACACGTTTTCATGACGTTTAATGCATGTATTTTTAGTTAAGAACACTCTTTTAGTGTGTGTGTGTGTGTGTGTGTGTGTGTGTGTGTGTGTGTGTGTGTGTGTGTGTGTGTGTGTGTGTGTGTGTGTGTGTGTGTGTGTGTGTGTTTGAGTGTGTTGTGTGTGTGTGTTTGCGTGTGTTTGTTTATGTTTGTATTTGTATTTGTGTCAATGTTTAATGGTGTTTGTTTGTACATTTCTTTATGTCTGAATTTGTGTTTGTGTTCTAGTGTGTTTATTTATTTATGAGTGCATATTTATGTGTTCATTTGTTTATGCGTATTTCTGTCTGAATTTGTGTATGTGTGTGTGCTTTATTATGTGTTTGATTGTATGTTTGTTTGTGTGAATTTGTGTGTATGCTTGTTTGAGTATGTGTCTGTGAATGTTTTTTATATGTGTTGTATATTTTTATATATTTTAGTTTGTCTATGTGTGTGTGTGTGTGTTGTGTTGGTGTATGTGTGAGTGTTTGTGCATGTGTGTGTGAGTTTTTCAGTGTGTTTTATATTTGTGTGCATGTTTGTGACTATTATATATATATATATATATATATATATATATATATATATATATATATATATATATATATATATATATATATATATATATATAACTGAAAACTCACACCCCAGAAGTGACTCGAACCCATACTCCCAGGAGCAACGCAACTGGTATGTACAGGGATGCCTTAAACCACTTGACCATCACGACCGGACATAAGGAAGTACAGTTGAAACATCAAGTTGACTTGATGGTCAAGTGGTTTAAGGCATCCCTGTACATACCAGTTGCGTTGCTCCTGGGAGTATGGGTTTGAGTCACATCTGGGGTGTGAGTTTTCAGTTGTATCTAGTCCTGGGGACCATTCAGGCTTGTTTGCATATATATATATATATATATATATATATATATATATATATATATATATATATATATATATATATATATACATATATACATATATATTTCCCACCTGGGCGACTCAGAGGCCTCCCTGAAGAGTTTTAATAAGTGATCTCCTACATCAGAAACTCGTAATTTATAACATTTGTAAAATTTTATTACCATTATTTTTGCTAATTACATATCATTTATCAACCTTATAATACATTAGTGAATCATCACTAATTAAATTAGGTAAATAATATTTTCCGCCCTCCATTTGCAAGGAGGAGGAGGAGGAGGTTGAGGAGGGAGGCGAGACACCATTGTTTAACTACACTCCCCACCTGCTGCAAGACCTCGATGCAAGCATAGCTCCTAATTTTATTATGGCGTGCCTTTATTTTCAGGTGTTATTTACTCAAAACGTTACAGAATCTTTATACAGTTCCAGAAACAATATCTAAATGAACAATAAGTTTGTGAGATTTTTTTCTACGCCTACCTCCCTTAGGAGGTGGACCTCAAGTTTAAAGGCTGCACATGGCAGCTAAGCATGAGTCCAATAGAAAAAGGAAAAGCGGGAGCAAACCGCCAGGCTTCCACCACTAGGGTGAAAACCTGTCCACTTTGGCCGCTGCTTCCTCCTAGTTAAACAGGACGTTAAAACTAATAAAGGGTAACCGACGGGTTCTCCCAATCAAATATTTATATTTGATGTGGTGCTATGAATTGGAATTCGAATTCCCAAGAACAGCCGTCATATCAAAAGATCACATCAACATCAATCGTATAAAGCAGAACATGGGTGGAAAAGAATGTTTGAAGGGTTGACATCAAAGACCGTTTTCTATAAAATAAACAATTTATTAATAACAAGCGACTAAACTACTACAACATCGAGTTTACGTTACGTTAATGTCCATCCAGGGGCACGATAACAAACAGCTAAATAGCACCCTTGCTGTGCGGCTGCACTCTGAACTAACCTGAACACAGGTGTGCCCACTGACGACGCAATATTGCAAATAAAAAAAATCACAGACTAAGTTACACCACAGAGAGTGATTCATTACGTTATTGTCTATCAAGTGGCACTTGCAACACAGCTATTCAACAGCCCCTCGAGAAATGACAGCAGGCTCCATCTTGCTGACACTTCGGGCTGACCAGTGAACTAACTGAACAATGGTGGATGCCCACTGATGACACAAGCTTGCAATCAATATTGTCATGGCTTCACGGTGAACAGATACTATAATCACAATCTTACGGGTCCTCCAACCACACAGGAGATACCCACGTAACTAGGCGGGTAATCCAACAGTGACCCCCCCCCTATCACAACCTAATGTGAACACTCTTTGCAACTCCCTGCAAGAAGTTGCACTGTAAACAGAAAACAAAGCCAGGCAAGGTGGGATTCTGAGACACAGCTCCAGTAATCCCTAAGTTACTTTACTCTCGTCACCAGACGATAAACAAAAGAAATTGCCCTAATCAAGTACAAAATTGATTATGTGATTAATTACGTTAATTGACTGATCACAGCAGTCAGCAACAAAGTCCTATGTTAATCACAAACACTTCTCTCTCTTGGACAACAACATGATGGTACTCTACGTTAATCATCAACACTTCTTTCCTTTAACACAAGTCATCTTGTTAACAATAACTCAAAGCCTCTTACATTACATCACACTTGACTCCTTGCAAGTATTCTGTGAGTAATTGCTAATTGAGGTCAAACGGACCACTAATTAAATCCCCATCGAGTTACGTTAACCAAGCCTACCACTAACTTGGTAGCTTCTCAACAGTCTATGTAAAAATAGACAATTTAAAAATAGGTAATTAACACTTTAATGAGTGTTAATTACCCTAATTAACCCCGAGCAATTAATTAACTGTCACCAGGACCGATAATTAATCATACATAAATACGTCTCACTCCGCACTGCCTAAGCACGTCTCATCAAACACTGTGAATTCACGGGCGAGGAGTTAATTACTCCACTAATTAACAAGAGTGCATCTTAATCCACTGTCACCAGACAGGATATGATTAATATAACGAGTTATGCTAGCTCCATGACCTCGCTTTACCGAGTCATCTGAGTCCTCAAGACCCCAGACGTTAATTACTCCACTAATTGACATGAAACACTAATTGCAATACCCCAAAAAGGTAATTAGTCTCGAGCAAATTACGTTAACACAAATGCTGACATACTATGACAGTTCCTCTCCCACTACGTGAATTCATGATGAGAATGCTAATTACATAATTAGCTAGAGTGGTCAATTAGTTGTCACACGGACAATTAATTGCACCAGAAACGTATCTCAACAAGCTCAACACTGTTCTCATTTAACAGCTCTCTCACTCATCAAGAATGTGCAACCCCTTATAAAGTTAATTCCCATTAATTAACTCACTGAATCCTTAAGTCCTCAACACAACTTAAAGAAACAAAGTAACCCTAGTGTTAAATAGGTCACACTTACAGTGGCATGCACAACAACATAAATGCACAGCCCACATATGGTTGCAGCTTCTGCAACACGTTAATTTCTGTACCCACGCAGTAATGACACACGGTTAGGCAACAACAAAAGTATACCTACATTACTGCCCCCTCTAATCTTGCAACCGTTGCAAGGGACTACTGTGTGCAATCACTACTACTTCAGCAAAACAATTTACGTTAATATAAAACACCGTCGCTACGCGGACAGCTGGCACTAATTCTCCCAATTAAACAATTAAGTAATTAATTGCTTGCTCTCATTAAGTACTGTGAATTCCCCTGAATAATCAAAGGGGCCCCTTAAATCTCAACACAGCTCCTAGGGGCAGTAACATTATGTATACCAACAATAGCACTGCCCAAACCTACAACATAATGATGCCGTCAGCATACCCCACATGCTAATGACATCATTAGGTAATCAGTCTGAGTGCACTTGGAGCAGCCGGGAGTGCGGACGTGTCCCTCCGTGACTGCTGGTGAGTGTCGCTGTTTGGTCATCAGGTGGCGGGGCGTCGCTGCCCTACAGTGTTGTTGCCTGGCTGGCTGCTGCTGACGTGGCGGAACTGAGTTACGATGGGGGTCCCCCTCCCACCGGTACTGCGGGCTCAGTCTGTGGGCCTGGAATTTTCCAGCCGGGCTGGATACCAGAGATTGCACTGGTGTGTGAGCAGCTGCAGGTACCTGTGATGGATATCTACGGTGTCGAGCTGTGTGACGGCCCGTCGGGTGATCCTGAAATTCACTGCATACATGGCGTATCGCGAATTTCTACGTCGATACGAGGGGCGGACATTGCCTCTACAGGATGGTGCGGGCACTGTGTCCATATCTGATCGGAGTGGTGCCCTCACATACGTCAGCGTCCATGGGCTCCTTTGGAGTTTCCGGAGGGTCTGCTCCGGCGGTACTTCGGCCGTTTTGGCGCCGTCGTTAGTGTGCGGGTGAATGTGGTATCTTCGAGCCCACTAAAGGGTGTCCGCACGAACATTCGTACCCTGGGCATGAGGTTACGGGAGGATATCCCGTCCTCTGTGCGTCTGCTGGGGTACACAGTTCGTGTGTTTTTACCCGCCAGCCCCGGACATGTTATCGCTGTGGCTGTCGGGCCATCAGGCTGCTGAATGTTCAGCGCCGGCCTCTGCGCCTGTGAACCTCTTCAGTGAGGAGGACTTCCCACCGCTTCTGTGGAGGAGGTTTCTGTGGGTCTGGACGCCTCCCCGGACGCGGCTAAGCCCCCTGTGTCGCCTGATGGCCCCCTGTGGGGGACGTTCCCCCGAATGTCGCCGACCCTCCGCAGGATGTTGCGATGCCTCGGTGGATACTCCTGCTCCTGTCCCTGATGCTCCGTGGGCCTTTTGATGCTCCCTCCTCGCCGTCTGCTCACCCGTCTTCAGTTGCTGCGCCTGGCCCTGCGTGCTCGCCTGCGTACTCGCCTCGGGCCCGGCTGCGCTGAGTGCTGGGGTGGCTGTGGGGCTCTGTTGTGTGTGGTCCGGTCCCCCTGCGGTTGAGGCTGCTGCTGTCATGAGACGTGTGGTCCGCACGGCTTGTGATGCCCGTGGTTCTGGGTCCGCCTCCGGCTCTGAGGATGTGCGCCCAGTGCCCAAGCGGTCCAGTCGTTCTTCTACTGCATGGGCTGATGTGGAGGGTTTCGACGCCGATGGGTCTTCGGGAGATGATGTGGTGGTCGCTGACGTCCATGTACCTGCTGATGCAAGGAT
>WNGS01046026.1:0-11166 GCA_020271785.1 Procambarus virginalis
GCCTGGAGCTGCCGTGGGGTACACGTGTCGTCTGGCCTCTGGTGGTTTGAGGTGTTTGCCGTTTTCGTCACCAGAGGGGGTGTGGGAGTCTCTGCCCCCCCCCTGTTGTTGCTGCGGGCTGCGTGTTGACGTGGCGGCTTACCATGGGTGGTCCCCTTCCATCTATCAAGCGCGTGAACTCCGTGGGCCTGGAGTTCACTGGTCGTGCTGGATATCCGGAAGTAGCCGTGGTTCTGTGCGACTTGCTTCATGTCCCTGTGATGGACGTTGACGGTATTGAGCTTGTGACTGCCCATCGAGTTGTCATCAAGCTTGTGACGGAGGAGGTATACCGTGATTTCCTCGGTCGTTACGAGGGACGCTCGTTGTCGATGCCGGGTGGTGCCGGCTCTGTCTCCATATCAGACCGGAGTGGTGCGCTGACTTATGTCAGTGTGCATGGGGCGCCCTGGAGTTTCCCGAGGATCTTCTTCGGCGTTACTTTCAGCGGTTTGGGCGGTCATCAGTGTGAGGGTCAACACGATATCCTCTGGGAGGTATGCCGGGAGACGGACGAACATTCGCACCTTGGGGATGCGCCTGCGGTCGGATATTCCATCTTCGGTCCGGCTCCTGGGGTGCTACATCCGGGTGTACTATGCCCGACAGCCTCGGACCTGTTTCCGGTGTGGCTTGGTGGGGCATCAGGCTGCCGGGTGCGATGCGGCTCCGGTTGCTCCTGTCAACCTATTCCGGGAAGAAGATTTCCCTCCGCTTCCCCTGGACGAGGACTCCGGGATGCAGTGACCGACCCGCTCGTTGTTGCGGCTACCCCGGCGTCGCCTGACGTTCCCCCGGATGTCGCCGGCCCTCCTCAGGATGTTTGCGATGCCATCGGTGGATCCTCCTGCTCCTGTCCCTGCTGCTCCAGTGGCCTTTCTGCTGCGCCCTCCTCACCGTCTGATCACCTGTCTTCAGCTGCTGCGCCTGGCCCTGCATCCTCGCCTCGGATCCCGGCTGTGCTGGTGCTGGAGTGGCTGTGGGGTCCCCGTTGTGTGTGGTCCGGTTCCCCCTGTGGTCGAGGCTGCTGCCGTTTTGCGGCGGACGTCAGTTCGTCCGGCTAGTAGTGCCCATGTTTCTGGGTCGGCTTCCGGCTCTGACGATCTCAGGCCGGTGCCCAAACGATCCAGGCCTTCGTCGTCTCCCTGGGCTGATGTTGGGGACTTTAGTGACTGTGAGGCCTCGGGTGTGGATGGAGTGGTTCCGGTACGTTGCTGGCTCCGCAGTTAGTGGTGGCGGACGTCCATGCGCCTGCTGACATTGGTGTCCGTGTCTCGGGTGTGCCTGCTGTTCCCTCTCCGCCGGGGGCCTCTCCGCGGTGGGGAGTGGTGGCCTCCGCTGCCGGAGTGGTGGGGATGGTGGGTCTGGGCGTGGCCTGGTGGTGACCTTACGGAAAGACGTGCGCGGTTCGGTTCCCCCGCGGTCGTACGGTGGTGTGCCCGTGGGCGCTGGTGCCCCTGTGGTGGTGCCTTCTCCACGCTCCCTCCTCGGAGGTTGACCGTTGGGCCTTGGACCGTGTCACCGAAGTCTGTGATGCCGTCGGGTCACTGGTCGCGGGTTGCTGAGCTACCTTTCGGCGATGAGGTGTGGGACCATGTACCGGTCACTCGGTTCCGGTGTGATACGGTTTGGGTGCCATGTTTGCGGGTGTTGTGGCCAACGTCCCGGATAAGATGGCGTCCCCGTGGATGGTCAGGACCCTTGGCAGTGGTTACGATGGGAGGCGTACCATGTACGCTTCTCTCGGGACGCGTTTCCGCGCAAATACGAGTGATTCTATTTTATGTGCTGTGTGCCCTTCTGGCTGTTTTGTATGCCTTCTGGTAGTTTGTGCCCGTGCCTCTCCCTTTGTTTTGTGGCGAAGCGGGTGTTTGGGTGTGTGTGTGTCTGGCCTTCATGTCTTAACTTTCATGTTGTTAACGTGCCCTATGTGTTTTTTATTCTATGCTTACGTGTTGTATTAGTTTTTGTTTTGAATTTGTGTGGCTTAGGTGTGGGTGTGTGTTCTTATTGCATTTTTTTGTATTACTTCCGTTTTGTTCATTCTGTTGTTTTGTTTCGGTCCTTCAGGCCGGTGTTTTTTTTTTGTTGTTGTGTATGTAACGATGGTTTTCTTTTGATTGCGTGTTATCCATCTTGATTTTTGTTTTATACTGTTCTGTTTGACATGCTCCTGTGTTTTGTGTTGTTTTGCATTTGTTTATCCTTTGTACTGTCTTTTCAATGCCTTTTCGAGTTTTGTAATTTGTTATGCTGTACTGTCAGCCCTTCTGGCTGCTGGTTTTCCTTTTTTTTTCTCTTTGTTTTGAAATGTGTTTTCTATTTGTTTTTTATTGTATTTAATTTGCATGTTTTGCATGTAAAAAAAAAAAATAAAAAAAAAAACTAAAAACTGCTGACAACTGCTGTGTTGCGTGATAGGACAACAATGTACACAAGGCTAGGTAAGAATTTCCTGCTTTGATCCTGACTGTTACCAGACAACCTGTTGCACAGTGAGGTGGACCAATGGTGTCTTAAAAAGGTTTGAAATTTTTTGTAGTTTCTGACATCCAAAGTGCTGAAAGAAAGCGTGCCTTTCTACTTCATTATGCAGGTGATAGAGTTTGTGACATCTTTGATACACTGAAAGACACTGGTGGTGCCAAATATTATGACACTGCCAAAGCCAAATTAACTGAGCATTTCAAACCAAGGCAAATACTGCTATGGAAATTATGCATTTCAGAGAGGGAGACAACTCTCTAATGAAACTGTTGATCAATACCACACACGTCTGCAGGGTTTAGCAACCCCTTGTGAGTTTGCTGATGTTGACAAAGAAATCAAACAGCAATAATTGAAACATGCACATCTACACGTCTCCGTCGAAGAGCTCTAGAACTTGTTGATGATGAAAGTTCTCTTACCAAGATACTGGACATGGCTCGTCGAATGGAAGATGCTGCAGTGATGCTCGTGTCATGGAGTGCAGTGCCAACACGGTTCTGCCACTGTTACTAACAGTGATGAGTATGTAAGGTTCAGGGGACACCATGATCATAGAAGATATCATGCCAAACCTAACATTAAATTGAGTCGAGAACCACATCACAACTGGAGTCATGGAACAAGACTCAAGCAGTCACAACGACTCACATCAGAGGTTGTCACATAAAATGTTACAATTGTGGAGGAGACTACCCACACCAAGATAATGTTTGTCCTGCACAAGGTAAGAAGTGCTATGAGTGTAGAAAACTAGGTCATTTTGGTGCTATGTGTCGTTCCGCACTAAAGAAACCACAATCAATAAATAAAAGCAATGTACGAGGATCAGGTCATAGGAGTCGAGGTGGCAAACACAATATTGCACCTCAAATCAAGAATGTTAATAATATACAAGACAACATTTCATTACAACCAGTCTCAGATGACAGTGAATGTGATTATATTTATGGAGTACAATCAATCACAAATGGAATGATCTTCCAAACAACCCAGAGACTATAGTATACATTGCTGGCATTTGTCTCAAAATTCTCATTGACACTGGATCAAACATTGACACCATTGCTGAGTGCCACTATGAAAAATTTAAAAACAGTTCCCAAAGCTTGAAAACTACAATGGCAAAGCCACTGCCTATGCTTCAAAGGTAGCCTTACCAGTGATTGGAACTTTCACTGCAGAGATTAAGTCAAAGAATGCAATGCTCATTACTACATTCCATGTTGTTAGGAATGCAAAGGAGTCTTTACTCAGTTACAAGACTTCAACCAAATTGGGGCTACTTCAGCTTTCTAATGCTGTAGCAGTGGAATCTGCAAACAATGTTGATGCTATTGTTGCTGAATTTTCTGATCGCTTTAAATCCATAGGTTGTTATACTGATAGCAAGGTACATCTGCATATCAACCCAGATGTAATTCCAGTTGCCCAACCACATCGCCGACAACCATTCCATACTCGCAAGAAAGTCGATGCCGAACTGGATAGGCTGATAGAACTAGATATCATTGAACCGGTAACAGGCCCAACACCATGGGTAAGCCCAATTGTCACTCCACCAAAGCCGAAAGAATCCAGATGAGATACGCATTTGTGTAGACATGCGTGTTCCCAACAAGGCAATAATGCGTGAACGCCATCCTACACCCACTGTAGATGATATGATTTACCGCTTGAATGGTGCAACTGTATTCAGCAAGTTAGATTTAAACAAGGGCTATCATCAGCTTGAACTTGATGATGAGAGTCGATTCATCACAACGTTTACGACACATCGAGGTCTGTATAGGTACAAGCGCCTGAGTTTTGGTATTAACAGTGCTGCTGAAGTATTCCAGCACATCATCAGCCAGGTATTGCAAGATATACCTAATGCTGACAACATGTCTGATGACATCATTGTTTATGGCCGTACCCAAGCTGAACACGACAAAGCTCTTCGTGCAACATTGCAACGCTTACGAGAAAAGAATTTGACGCTAAGCCGAGCAAAGTGTGAGTTCAATCAACATAAAATTGAATTCTTTGGACATGTACTTAGTGACAAAGGTCTGTCTCCAGATCCTAAGAAAGTTGCAGATATCAAGAATGCTGCACCTCCTTCAACATCCACTGAAGTACATAGTTTTCTGGGAATGGCAAACTACTGTTCTCGCTTCATTCCAGATTTTGCTACCATTACGAAGCCTCTACGTGAGCTCCTGAAGAAAAATGCATCATGGTACTGGAGCGATATCGAGCAAAATGCATTTGATGCTGTGAAAGATGCACTAGTAGAAAATGCGACTGCTGCGTACTTTGATCCATCAATGGACACTGAGTTAACGGTGGATGCTAGTCCTGTTGGTTTAGGTGCTGTGTTAGCCCAACACAAACCTGGTCAACCAGATTCAAGAGTAGTAATTGCCTACGCCAGCCGTTCTCTCACAGATGTTGAGCAACGATACAGTCAGACAGAGAAGGAAGCTCTTGCTCTTGTATGGGGCTGTGAACACTTCAATGTGTATCTGCTTGGTGCACCCTTTACCACGATAGTCACTGACCACAAACCGTTGGAGACCATCTTCAATAATCCAAAGTCCAAACCACCAGCTCGCATTGAGAGATGGGCTCTTCGTCTGCAACCATACAACTTTACGGTGAAATACAAGCCGGGTGCAGGCAATCCCGCTGATTACATCAGTCGACATCCTGCCAACAGTTTCACCATCACCAAGCATCAGCAAGTTGCCGAGGAATATGTACACTCTGTAACCTGTGATGCAGTCCCTAAGGCTCTCACTCTTGATGAAATCCGTACTGCAACCCTAGAGGACCCAACTCTGCAAGCAACAGTGGATGCATTGACTAAGAAAAAGTTTCCACGCATCCCACCCTCGGGAGTTGACCAAGATGCATTCAAAGCACTTGAACGCATCCAGACAGAATTAAGTGTTATGCAACAACGCGACACCGTGCTGCGAGGTACTCGTATCGTCATTCCAGCTGTTCTCCAGCAACGTGCTTTGAAGCTTGCACATCAAGGACACCAAGGTCTTGTAAGGACCAAACAGCTGCTACGAGAAAATGTATGGTTTCCTGGCATTGATCGTCAAGCAAAGGACATGCATGATGCCAGTGTCCCTTGCCAAGCTGCAGTGGATACTTCAAGACCAACACCTCTACAACCTTCACCACTACCTGCTGCACCATGGACGGAAGTATCGATGGACTTCTGTGGACCGCTACCAACTGGAGAGTACTTGATGGTAGTCATTGATGATCACTCACGTTATCCAGAAGTAGAAATCATCACTTCCACATCTGCAAAGGCCGTCATCCCGAAACTCGACAAGATCTTTTCAAACTTTGGCATTCCTGAAGTTGTCAAGACAGACAATGGACCGCCATTAAATGGACAAGACTTCGTCAACTTTGCTGAGCATATTGGATTCAAACACCGCCGTGTGATGCCACTACATCCTCAAGCAAATGGAGAAGTAGAGAGATTCATGCAACCTCTCATGAAAGCGGTACGCTGTGCTCATGCCGAAGAACGATCCTGGAAACAAGCAATGTATGCTTTTCTCAGGAACTACCGTGCAACACCGCATGGAACACTGGGCAAGTCGCCTGGCGGACTTTTATTTGGACGTCCTATGAGTATCGCACTACCTGTCATGCCAGCCAAGGTAACGGATAAATGTCTCGCTCAGAAGGATGCACTAGCCAAGGGCAAAATGAAAATTGCTCATGATCAACGTGCAAAGGAACAATTCATAAAGGTTGGAGATACTGTTCTCGTTAAAAAGAAAAAAGAGGGAAAGCTAGATATGCCGTATGATACAAAACCATATAAAGTGATTAGTGTAAAAGGAACTATGGTAACAGCGAGTAATAGTGCTGCGCCGGATCCCCAAGTCTAGGGCTGGCCGCAGCTACTTACCATATGTCAAGTGCTCACTTGTAGTGCAAGTTTGGGGTTGCAGACTTTACATGTACTGGGCACTAGCATATCATTACCCCTGGAAATTATTAACTATTCTATGCCTTCTGTGTATACAGAATATATTTCTAAATACTGTACTGGTTGTGCCACTCAATTATCTCTGGCATTGTTTTTAATTTTAGCATTAAGCTGATTGCGAGAACTGCAACATTGCTTCGGCTAGCTGGCATTAGACACGGTTAATGTCCTATGACTTATTTCCCTTAGTTGCATCTTTGCAGTACTGGCATGCTACTCAGCCATGTTACACGCCTACTTGGATATTGTGGTACAGCAGTTGCTCTGTAAACATTTAGTTAATAAATTAAGGTCCCCCCACTCCTGGTTTGTTTTCTCCCCGATCAGAAAAAGATAACAAATTTGTTAAACATGAACGGCCATTTATAAAACCATGTTGCGACTCAATAATTAATTTATGTTTTTCAAGATGAAGACGAATTTTATTTGTTATTATAGATTCGAGTAACTTTCCCACAATAGACGTTAGGCTAATTGGTCGATAGTTAGACGCAAGTGATCTATCTCCTTTCTTAAAAACTGGTACCACATTAGCAACTTTCCAAAACTCTGGCACTGTGCCTGACTCTATTGATTTATTAAATATGATTGACAGTGGGTCACAAAGCTCCTCTTTGCATTCTTTCAGCACTCTGGCAAACACTTCATCCGGCCCTGGGGATTTGTTTGGTTTGAGTTTTACTATTTATAAGGAACCAACACGGGAAAATAATATTTTAGATTTAGTGTTAACTACATACATAAGAACATAAGAACATAAGAACAAAGGCAGCTGCAGAAGGCCTATTGGCCCATACGAGGCAGCTCCTATTTATAACCACCCAATCCCACTCATATACATGTCCAACCCATGCTTGAAACAATCGAGGGACCCCACCTCCACAATGTTACGCGGCAATTGGTTCCACAAATCAACAACCCTGTTACTGAACCAGTATTTACCCAAGTCTTTCCTAAATCTAAACTTATCCAATTTATACCCATTGTTTCGCGTTCTGTCCTGTGTTGATACTTTCAATACCCTATTAATATCCCCTTTGTTATGTCCATTCATCCACTTGTAAACCTCTATCATGTCACCCCTAACTCTTCGCCTTTCCAGTGAATGCAAATTAAGCTTTGTTAATCTTTCTTCATATGAAAGATTTCTAATTTGGGGAATTAACTTAGTCATCCTACGCTGGACACGTTCAAGTGAATTTATATCCATTCTATAATATGGCGACCAAAACTGAACTGCATAATCTAAATGGGGCCTAACCAGAGCAAGATATAGCTTGAGAACCACACCAGGTGTCTTGTTACTTACGCTGCGATTAATAAATCCGAGTGTCCTATTTGCCTTATTACGAACATTTATGCATTGATCCTTTTGTTTTAAATTCTTACTAATTATAACTCCCAGATCCCTTTCGCAATCCGACTTCGCAATCTCAACACCATCTAGCTCGTATCTTGTAACTCTATCATCATTACCTAGCCTCAGAACTTTACATTTATCAGCATTAAACTGCATCTGCCAGTCCTTTGACCATTTCAAAACCCTATCTAGATCAACTTGAAGTGATAGTGAGTCCTCCTCCGAATTAATTTCCCTACCGATTTTCGTATCATCGGCAAATTTGCAAATGTTGCTACTCAAACCTGAATCTAAATCATTTATATATATTATAAACAACAGAGGTCCCAAGACAGAGCCTTGAGGCACTCCACTTACAACATTTTCCCACTCTGACTTGACTCCATTTATACTAACTCTCTGTTTCCTTTGGTATAGCCATGCCCTAATCCAGCTTAATATAGCACCCCAATACCATGAGCCTCTATCTTTTTAATCAGTCTTTCATGTGGCACTGTATCGAAAGCTTTGCTAAAGTCAAGGTACACAACATCACAATCCTTACCACTATCAACTGCCTCAACTATGCTAGAATAAAAAGATAACAAATTTGTTAAACATGAACGGCCATTTATAAAACCATGTTGCGACTCAATTATTAATTTATGTTTTTCAAGATGAAGACGAATTTTATTTGCTATTATAGATTCGAGTAACTTTCCCACAATAGACGTTAGGCTAATTGGTCGATAGTTAGACGCAAGTGATCTATCTCCTTTCTTAAAAACTGGTATCACATTAGCAACTTTCCAAAACTCTGGCACTGTGCCTGACTCTATTGATTTATTAAATATGATTGACAGTGGGTCACAAAGCTCCTCTTTGCATTCTTTCAGCACTCTGGCAAACACTTCATCCGGCCCTGGGGATTTGTTTGGTTTGAGTTTTACTATTTGTTTAAGAACATCCTCCCTGGTAACTGCTAAACTCGTCAACCTGTCCTCGTCCCCACCCACATAGACTTGTTGGGCTGAAGGCATATTGTTAAGTTCCTCTTTAGTAAATACAGATACAAAATATTTATTAAAAATACTACTCATCTCTTCATCACTATCTGTTATTTGACCTGTCTCAGTTTTTAATGGACCTATCCTTTCCCTAGTCTTAGTTCGATATAACTGAAAAAACCCTTTAGGATTTGTCTTTGCTTGCCCTGCTATACGAACTTCATAGTTTCTTTTTGCTTTCCTTATCTCTTTTTAACATTTCTAACTAGTTGTACGAATTCCTGTTCTAAAGTGACCTCCCCATTTTTAATCCTCTTGTACCAAGCTCTCTTTTTACCTATAAGATTCTTCAAATTCTTTGTTATCCACTTTGGGTCATTAGTAATCGATCTATTCAATTTGTGTGGTATACTACGTTCCTGTGCTTTGTTTAGAATATTCTTAAATACGTTATAAATTGAATCTACATCGAAATCCCCATTTACATCACCTATCGCTGGGTTCATGTCTCGCTCCAAGACCGGCCCACACCCCATACCCAAGACTTTCCAATCAATTTGACCCAAAAAATTTCTTAGGCTATTAAAATCAGCTTTTCGAAAATCTGGCACTTTAACAGAATTTTCTCCTACAGGTCTATTCCATTCTATGCCAAATCTGATTTCTTTGTGATCACTGTTCCCTAGCTCACTCCCTATTTCGATGTCATTAATTTGTGTTTCCCTGTTAGTTAACACTAAATCTAAAATATTATTTTCCCGTGTTGGTTCCTTAATGTGTTGCGTAAGAAAGCAATCGTCAATTAATTCTAGAAAATCTTCTGCTTCACTATTCCCTGTTTTGTTCAACCAGTTTATTCCACTCAAATTAAAGTCACCCATGACATAAATACTGTTAGATCTAGATGCCCTAGATATTTCATCCCATAGATGCTTTGCTTCCATTCTGTCTAATTTGGTGGCCTATATATAACTCCTATTATAATATTATTTGCTTTTTCGTTTAATTCTATCCAAATAGTTTCTGTGTGTGGCTCAGTTTTGATTCCCTCTTTGAGACTACATTTCAAATTGTCCCTAACGTATATGGCTACTCCACCACCTCGTCTAATATATCTATCTGTGTGAAATAGTTTAAATCCATTTATTTGATATTCGGCTAATAGTTCTCTATTATCAACATTCATCCACGTTTCGGTAAGTGCAATAATATCTATTTTTCTGTGCAGACAAGAGCATTTAATTCGTTAATTTTATTTCTTAGACTTCTACTGTTTGTGTAATATACCCTAAGTGAATTGTTATTTTGAGGCCCTTCTCTTTCCCTGATCATTTTGCCAATTCCTTTCTCCCGCAAACACATACTTTTATTACATCCTTCCTCCAATCAATTCCCATACCTCTATCTACTAACAGTTTAAACCCAAACAAACACCTC
This sequence comes from Procambarus virginalis, assembly GCA_020271785.1. NCBI lineage: Eukaryota > Metazoa > Arthropoda > Malacostraca > Decapoda > Cambaridae > Procambarus > Procambarus virginalis. The sequence goes on from WNGS01046026.1 coordinate 10,319, forward strand.
TAACCACTTCTTCCAACGAGTTTGCAACAGCAACAACCCCAGCTCTCGATAGATGCACCCCATCCCGAGCATACATTTCATTTCTTCCATAGAAGTGTTCCCAGTTGTCTATATAAGATATTGCATTAGATTTGCAATATCTTTCCAGCCTGCAATTGACACCAAGTGCCCTCGACATCCATTCATTTCCCACTCCCTTTCTTGGAAGAATGCCACATATGATCGGGATTCCTCCCTTGCTCCTAACTAATTCTATTGCTGTCTTGAATTTCAGTATTAGTTCCTCACTCTAACTCTCCAACATCATTACCCCCTACACTATACAAATAATGGGTTTGCTCCCATTTCCCGTCATAATATCTTTCATGTTCCAACATATCACCAATACCAGCTCCAGGATAGCAAACCCTTAATCTGTTCCCTTTATCTCTGGCACAAAACGTTCTGTCCAAATACCTCACCTGGGAATCTCCCACAACCAAAATTCGCTTCGATCCTCCCTTTTCTCTTGGGGCACTTTGAGGGACACGCGCTTCAATGTTCCTCGCCGCTATGCCCTTACCTCCACGCTGAACCATAGGTTCACCACAGCACTCGTCCTCCAACACATCAAATGCGTTTCTAATCTTTATGGTATTAGGTTCTTTTTTGCCAAGGTCTTCTTAAGACCCCTGTTTTTACAATATGCCAAGACGGGGTCTCTAATGCCGGTCTCCTCCTCCTTGCTTCATCCTGTCGTTGCTTAAGCTGCCTTACCTCCTCCGCAACGAATCCAGCTCTGTCCTCAGAGCTCCAACCAGACTCACCAACTCCCTCACCAACCGCCATTATTGCTGAATATTATTGCT
>WNGS01046029.1:7409-17418 GCA_020271785.1 Procambarus virginalis
GTTGGATAACAAGAACTTTTCACACTAGAGATGCTATACCGATGATGACACTTTTCAAAACGCTTGTGCTCTCTAGAGTGGAGTACTGCTACACAATGACAGCCCCTTTTAAAGCTGGAGAAATTGCTGACCTGGAGAGCGTGCAGAGATCCTTTACTGCTAGAATCCACTCAGTAAAACATTTAAACTATTGGGACCGACTAAAGAGCCTAAATCTGTACTCCCTTGAGCGCAGACGGGAGAGATACATAACAATTTACACGTGGAAAATATTAGAGGGGCTGGTCCGAAACCTGCACACAGAAATAACATCACATGAGACCAGAAGACATGGCAGGATGTGCAGAATACCCCCCGTTGAAAAGCGGAGGCGCAACTGGTACTCTGAGAGAGAACTCTATCAACATCAGAGGCCCGAGACTGTTCAACACGCTTCTGCTACACATAAGGGGCATAACTGGCAATCCCCTCACAGTGTTCAAGAGAGAACTGGATAAGCACCTCCAAAGGATACCTGATCAATCAGGCTGTGACTGATACGTCAGGCTGCGGGCAGCCGCGTCCAACAGCCTGGTTGATCAGTCCAGCAACCAGGAGGCCTGGTCGACGACCGGGCCACGGGGACGCTAAGCCCCGGAAGCACCTCAAGATAACCAAGGTAAAGGGTACCGAGTGATGTCTGGGGCCAGAGTTGGATATTGTCCTAATAGCAGCTTTGTGTTGAGTAATTATAGGACGTAAATGATTTTGGGTAGTAGAACCCCAAGCACAAATACCATAGTTGAGATATGGATAGATGAGGGAGTAATAGATAGTCACCAGGGCAGGACAGGGTACATAATATCTGTTCTTAGAAAGAATGCCTACAGTTTTTGAAACTTTTTTTGGTATATTTAGAATGTGTCCCTGGAAATTCAGCTTATGGTCAATGAGAACGACAAGGAATTGCCATCTAATTTGTTACAAATTTGGGTATTGTTTATTTTGAGATTTATTTGATTAGAGGATTTATAGCCAAACAGAATATAGAAAGTTTTGTCAATGTTAAGGGTGAGTTTGTTGGCAGTTAGGCAAAGATGGACTTTATTTAGCTCAGTATTTACTGTGGTGTTTAGAGCAAGGGGGTCTGGACTGGAGTAAATGAAGGTTGTGCCGTCAGCAAATAGAATTGGTTTGAGGTGTTGGGAGGCATTTGGAAGGTCATTAATGTAGATGAGAAAGAGGAGAGGGCCAACTATGCTGCCCTGAGGAACACCAATGTTGATGGGTAGGGTGGGAGAAATTGAATTATTCACTGAAACATACTGGAGCCTGTCAGTAAGGAAAGATTTGAGGTATTGCAGGGAGTGTCCTCTGACTCCATAATGATGTAATTTAAGAAGAAGGTTTTGGTGGTTGACAGTGTCAAAAGCCTTACGCAGGTCCACAAATAGCCCAACAGGGAACTCTTTTTTATCAAGAGGTACATGAATCAAGTTAATCATACTAATAAGTGCATCGTTAGTGCTATTTTTGGGTCTGAATCCAAATAGGCAAGAGCTAAGTATATTGTGTTTGGCTAGATAAGAGGAAAGCTGCTTGTAGATTAGTTTTTCAAATTTTTGTTGACAAGTTAGGCAGGATTGATATGGGTCTGTAGTTGTTAACATCTGTGAGATCACCACATTTGTGGACAGGGGTTACTCTCGCTTTTTTTTAGAATATCTGTAAAGGTTTGGAGTTCAAGTGACTTGTTGAAGAGCAATACAATAGCAGGGGCTAAAGATCTGGAGGATTTTTTTGTAAATTAAAGTTGGTATCTCCTCAAGGGCACTAGACTTGGTTTTAAGGGAAAGGATAATCTCATTGACGTCAGTGGAATTAGTAGGCTGTAGGTACAGAGACTGTGGATAGTACCTGTAAGATAGTCCTTAACATCAGTACTGGAAGATGGAATACCATTTGCAAGGGATGACCCAAAAGAAGAGAAGAACCTAATGAACTCAATAGCAGAATCAGAGGCTAAAAGCTGACCATCGTTATTGGACAGGAGTGTTAGTTTGTTATTTGAAATCTTCTTTGATCCCAATATTTGTGAAATTGTGCTCCAAGTTTTTTTAAAGTTGCTCTTTATTTGGGTAAATTTATCTTCGTAGTATTTAGTTTTGGCTCGTCTAATTATAGAGCGGGAAGCGCTGGCGGGTGGACCGGCACTGGCACCTCTGCAGAAAATTCGTGTTATTTTCGTCTCCACTCAACGCTGCATGGCCTAACTGCTGCCCAGCATGAGTAAGTGCATGGAGACTTAATATGCCATAACTCACAGTGAACTTCAACAGAAATCAACCAAAATTACCCAATTTTCGCCTGCCTATCCACGACCCTGTTGCCAAGCGCTCACCATACGCCTATCCCCACTATAATTCTCCAAGTATCTATCTCTAGGAACACTACCAAGAATCTATCGCCGAAAATATGCCCAAACATAGCAACAAGCAAGGCAGGGGTGCCTCTCGCTCTCCATCCTTAACTCCTAGAGATCTGAATGGAACACTGGCAACGCTGCAATCCTCGCCGTTGTTGGTAAACACAGCATCCGCTCCCCCTCCTCACTCACCCCCTTCAACTCAACTTGAATCTCTAGCTTTAGAATTCATCCAATCTATGGTTCCCTGTCCAAACTTTAAACCTCTCAGAAGTAACCCATGGCTACAGAAACTTCACAACCTTGTACTAAGGCAATCTGAAGCTATTTCGGCCCTCCAAGCCACAGTCACCCAACAACAACATACCATAGATCGCCTCCTTGAATCATCGACGAACAACAACCAAGAAATTCTCAACCTACAAACTGTTGCAAATGATGCAATGGATCAAATACGGAAGGTTCAGGCAGAGGAAACCCTCTCAGCTCAAAGTGACCTCCTTCAAAAGCTGGAAAAACAGATCAATCTCCTTCACATTCACCAGGCGGCTTCCGAAGATGACCTAGAGCAACAACAACTTCATGACTCCCTGATAATTAGCTCTACTGATCTACCTGAGGAACAACAAGGTGAGAATTGTTGTAACATAGCCCACACCCTAATTAATTCAAAGATCAAAGTAATGTTGCTATCAAATCAGCTATCAGGATAGATAAAAACAGTCCCCGTAGCAATAGGAGATTGCTCATCAAACTTGCAGATCCCTCTGTTAAGTCTGACCTTATACAATCAGCTGCTAAGCAAAAAACCAACCTCTATATAAATGAGTGTCTTACAAAGCAGCGTGGATCCCTCCTCTTCAGGCTGCGTCAATTTCGCAAACGGAACCCTGGTCTTATCAAGCAGTGTTACACTAGGAATGGAACGATCATTGCTAAGAAGGAAAGTGCAGGGAAAAGATATGAAATAAAGTGTGACCAACAACTACTGGCCTTCTTTAGTGATTGTGGTATATCGGAAAACCTGAACCCGACCAATGCCAGTACTTAAAATAACTCATTCAGTGCCTGAGCCTAACCTAACTTAATCTAACTTTGTCCAAGGTGCTGTCTCTGCATTACCATTTACCAAATGTTCTCTCATTCATATGATCTTCTAAATAATCCGTCAAGTCTCCATGCACTTATCCAAGCATCTACCTCATTATCATTGTAAAATTTTGCTCTTAAATCTAATCTTACCCTATTTTTAAAATTTAAATTTAATTGTATTGATTTATGTCCTCTATTGTAAAGTAATTATTGATCTCACTTTGTTCTCTTAATTAAGTTCATACTAATTCTATATTAATAACTAAGCTAATTAAAACTTATTATCTTTAAGATTATTTTACTTTACATTTATCATTTGACAAATTTTTTTTTTATATAATCATCTTGACTGTCTCTACCGATTTTTTGTTCTCTCCACCAAACTTGTGTTTCCTCCATGGCTATCTAGTGTCCTTCTCCTACTTCTATTTGTTTATTTTCTTTTGTTTATTTGCATTTATTGTTGTGTTTTGCTATAATTATTCTTTAATTTTAGTAGACTTAGTACTTTGTAAGCTTTTATTGTATTGTTATATTATTGTATTGTTGTGTTTTGCTATAATTAACTTTTCTATTGAAAAGTAATTATTGATCACATTTTGTTCTCTTAAATAAGTTCATACTATTTCTGGTTAATAACCAGCCTTTTTATGCAGACAAGTATAGACCCAGAACTAAACCTCTTATCCACTATCTATGACAATCATCACTTTAATGATCTGAACTGCAGATATTTTACAGCAAATGATGTAAACAATGTATTATCACATAATCACAATATCTCTGTAATCAACTTAAATGTTAGATCCCTAGGTAAACACTTCGATGATGTTAGTGCCTTAATTGAAACTATTGACAACAAATTCACTTTTATTGTACTTACTGAAACATGGTTGAAAGAGGATACTACTCAACTCTTTAACATGCCTAACTACTTGGCAATTCACAACTGTCGTCAAACTCAGAGAGGTGGTGGTACTGCTCTTTACTACCATCATGAACTAACATGCTTAAAAGTAATTAGAACTAGAGACTGCTGTGGGGAGTATATCTTCGCCAGTTTCAGAGTAAAGGGTACCGAGTCTATCCTGTCTGTGGGAGCAGTCTATAGGATTCCTAACACTGATGTGCCCGAATTCAATTCAAACCTTAGAAATCTAATACTCGATAACAGACTTAACAAAAACCATCTAATTATCGCAGGGGACTTTAATATTGACCTCTGCGAGCCTGAGCACCCTACTACTGTTAGCTTCCTCAACTGTATGAATTCCTGCTTCCTCATACCCTTAATCACTAGACCTACCAGAATCACTGATAGTACAGCCACGACTCTAGATCACATCTGGACCAACATAACCTCTCCGCTTACTTCAGGTATAATCACCGACAGTACTACAGACCATTACCCCACATTTCTCTTAACTACCATTAACAAACCACCTCTAGAGTCAAGGGAGATAAGTTTTAGGCTGCACAATGAATCTGCTATAGGCAATTTTATAACTGCTGCTGATAATGTCAACTGGGAATCAGAGTTAGGTAACATATGGGACATCAACCTAGCAGTACAATCTTTTCTTCAAAAAACTCTAAGCCTTTATAACACCCACTGTCCTATGCTTACAAAACAAGTCACTACCAAAAGGCTTAACAATCCCTGGCTTACAAAGGGAATACTTAAATCCATTAATAAAAAACATGACCTTGAGAAGAAGTATAGGCTAGGAACCGTCTCTAAAGAATTCTCAAAGAATTACTCTTTACTGCTATCTAAGATAATTAGACGAGCCAAAACTAAATACTACGAAGATAAATTTACCCAAATAAAGAGCAACATTAAAAAAACTTGGAGCACAATTTCACAAATCTTGGGATCAAAGAAGATTTTAAATAACAAACCAACACTCCTGTCAAATAACGATGGTCAGCTTTCAGCATCTGATTCTGCTATTGAGTTCAATAGGTTCTTCTCTTCCATTGGGTCATCCCTTGCAAATGATATTCCTTCTTCCAGTACTGAGGTTAAGGACTACCTTACAGGTAACTATCCACAGTCTCTGTACCTAAAGCCTACTAATTCCACTGATGTCAATGAGATAATCCTTTCCCTTAAAACCAAGTCTAGTGCCCTTGAGGAGATTCCGACATTAATTTACAAAAAAGCCTCCAGATCCTTAGCCCCTGCAATTGCTTTGCTCTTCAACAAGTCACTTGAACTCCAAACCTTTCCAGATATTCTAAAAAAAGCGAGAGTAACCCCTGTCCACAAATGTGGTGATCCCACAGATGTTAACAACTACAGACCTATTTCAATCCTGCCTAACTTATCAAAAATTTTTGAAAAACTAATCTACAAGCAGCTCTACTCTTATCTAGCCAAGCACAATATACTTAGCTCTTGCCAATATGGCTTCAGACCTAAAAAAAGCACTAACGATGCACTGATTAGTATGATTAACTTAATTCATGCAGCTCTTGATAAAAATGAGTTCCCTGTTGGGTTATTTGTGGACCTGCGTAAGGCTTTTGACACTGTGAACCACCAAAACCTTCTTCTTAAATTACATCATTATGGAGTCAGAGGACTCTCCCTGCAATACCTCAAATCTTACCTTACTGATAGACTCCAGTATGTTTCTGTGAACAATTCAATTTCTCCTACCCTACCCATCAACATTGGTGTTCCTCAGGGCAGTATACTTGGCCCTCTCCTCTTTCTCATCTACATTAATGACCTTCCAAATGCCTCCCAACACCTTAGACCAATTCTATTTGCTGACGACACAACCTTCATTTACTCCAGTCCTGACCCCCTTGCTCTAAATGCCACAGTAAATACCGAGCTTAATAAAGTCCATCTTTGGCTAACTGCCAACAAACTCACCCTTAACATTGACAAAACTTTCTATATTCTGTTTGGCAATAAATCCTCTAACCAAATAAATCTCAAGATTAACAATACCCAAATTTGTAACAAATTAGATGGCAAATTCCTTGGCGTTCTCATTGATCACAAGCTTAATTTCCAGGGACACATTCTAAATATATCAAAAAAAGTTTCAAAAACTGTTGGCATTCTTTCCAAGATCAGATATTATGTACCCCGCCTGCCCTGGTGACTCTCTATTACTCCCTCATCTATCNAATAAAGCAAATAAACAAAAGAAAATAACAAATAGAAGTAGGATAAGGACACTAGATAGCCTGGAGGAAACACAAGTGTTTGTGGAGAGAACAAAAAATCGGTAGAGAACAGTCAAGATGATTATATAAAAAAATTTGTCAAATGATAAATGTAAAGTAAAATAATCTTAAAGATAATAAGTTTTAATTAGCTTAGTTATTAATAGAATTAGTATGAACTTATTAAGAGAACAAAGTGAGATCAATAATTACTTTACATAGAGGACATAAATCAATACAATTAAATTTAAATTTTAAAAATAGGGTAAGATTAGATTTAAGAGCAAAATTTTACAATGATATGAGGTAGATGCTTGGATAAGTGCATGGAGACTTGACGGATTATTTAGAAGATCATATGAATGAGAGAACATTGGTAAATGGTAATGCAGAGACAGCACCTTGGACAAAATTAGATTAAGTTAGGTTAGGCTCAGGCCCTGAATGAGTTATTTTAAGTACTGGCATTGGTTGGGTCAGGTTTTCCGATATACCACAATCACTAAAGAAGGCAGTAGTTGTTGGTCACACTTATTTCATATCTTTTCCCTGCACTTTCCTTCTTAGCAATGATCGTTCCATTCCTAGTGTAACACTGCTTGATAAGACCAGGGTTCCGTTTTGCGAAATTGACGCAGCCTGAAGAGGAGGGATCCACGCTGCTTTGTAAGACACTCATTTATATAGAGGTTGGCTTTTTGCTTAGCAGCTGATTGTATAAGGTCAGACTTAACAGAGGGATCTGCAAGTTTGATGAGCAATCTCCTATTGCTACGGGGACTGTTTTTATCTATCCTGATAGATATGACGTCACTCCTGCTACTGCTCATCGAACGAGCTAATATGATTGGTTCCCGCTCATTTGCTGCAATGCTATTGGTCAAATTGTAACTCCTTTTGTGTTGTGTGCCACGAGATGCCCGGCACCCTTGCAAACTCATTCACGTGAGAGCGACCATACCCAGAGGACGTGTTCTGTTCTACCGGCCAATAGACTGATCACCGTCTATCCCTCACCGTCAAGTTAACTCAGCGTCTTTGCGATATACCACACACTCGCCAGAATCACGAGTGGGAATATATTGTTTAGAAGCCTAAAGTGACAAATCTCCAGAGTGAAACAGACTGGTATCAGGTAACCCCTGGTGACAAAGATCGTCGTGAGTGACCTAGAGTGAACTAAGGCAGTGCCGCCGCCTAAGTAATTTGCGTGTGACATTACCACAGTGTACAGTGTAGTGCATGGTACCGCCACTCATCCTGAGCGTGTACCTCAGTACCTCGAGCGCCCGCCGCCGCCCTAGCTCCTACGTGACGTCACCACCTCACGCACCGTCAGTGCCAGTGTGTGCGCGTGTGTCTGTCTGTTAAGCATACAGCACGCCCTACTCACGAAATCATCTCAAAAATACTGCGAGTACCCTCCGTGTCTACGAGCGAAACCAGCTATCAGGCCACCTACGAGTGCTTGTATAAACGAGTCTGAGTGAGTGCGTAAGGAAAGGTACCTTATCTGTAAGTACAAGATCTTGTCATTGTTTATTGTGTCTGTGTTGATCTGAGGGATCAACCACAGTTCTCACCTTCTTATACCTGTCGCAGGTTATAGGTGAATCGACGGTGTATGCGTATTTATCTGTGTGGTATCACAGCATTTCACTCGTCTGTGGATGTGAGCTTCACATACACCACACATTTAGTATTGTGTGATTATTATTGTGCATGTTATTGCCTGTCCCATTGACAGTGCCTTTGTGTTTATTGCATATCATCATTACCGAGTATCCGGTTGGAACTCTTATGATCCCTTTGCATACCGGCAGTTAGGTTGCCGTGTTAGTGATTGGCTGTCAACTGTGTTAAGTTAGGTGTTTCTCCACGAGTGGATACGAGTCGATTAGCCAGACGTCAAGAGTCTCGCTAATGCAACCATAGCTTTGCTGACGCCAATCTAAAGTAAATCAAGCACCCTGTGTATTAGTGGTTAAGTTAGTAAATAAACTACTGTTAAGCTTTATGCGGTGTTTCCGTTGAACCACTTCTGAATACTGCTAATATTACTCCAGCCTTCAGCTCTAGGTGTCTTCAACACCGAGTTGCCTGTAAGTCACTAAACTATAAATTTGATGAGGTCCCTAGGAGTCCCTTAAAGTGCTACATCATTGAGGAGATTCCAACGACCAACGTGGAGCAGGACCAGGTGAGGCTAGTCTGAGAAGAGACCCACAAGGACTCTAACTCGACCTTGCTCCCAGGCCCTGTACGGTTGCTCTCGTATTTTCTATTTTGCTAATTCCGACAGCTTCGTGAAGCGTCTGCCACATGTACATTGGCGACGTACGCATTGCAGTCGTGACAGCAAAAAAAAAAAAAACCCCCACACATCCACAGCTGGACCCCACAGTCAACTGGAAGTGGGGGATAAGGAACTGGATCAAAATGAGACAGATCGCAACCTCAGCCTCCCTACCACCTCGCCCTTGGGTTGCTCCACTGTTCAAGCAGTGGTTGCCCTTCGTAACCGGTTGCAGGAACACCAGCAGCAGTCACAGCAGCAAACGGAGCGGCTGCAAGAGCAACTCCAACATGAGAAAAAATCCACCAGCGATATTTCAATGATGCTCACGTATATGAGGAGACTTGTAAGCAATGGCTGCCAAACTCCCCCATCCACCCCTGAACCCTCCAAACATGTGTTCGCTTGCCCATCAGGGGAAACTTCTAGTGATCTTGAAATCTTGTGTAGTGGAGCCCATCCACGCAAGTTAACTGCCAAAGTTGTGCTAAAGTATGTTCAAAACGACTCTATAGCTGGAAATGACCGACAAATTGTACTAGACCATTGGATGCAAATGTGTGACATTGGTAATAAACTAAGAAATGTTCCTGGACTTATAACGTAGTGCAATAGATAATATGTATATAGATAATATATATTATATCCTTAGCCCTGCAATTGCATTGCTCTTCAACAAGTCACTTGAACTCCAAACCTTTCCAGATATTCTAAAAAAAGCGAGAGTAACCCCTGTCCACAAATGTGGTGATCCCACAGATGTTAACAACTACAGACCTATTTCAATCCTGCCTAACTTATCAAAAATTTTGAAAAACTAATCTACAAGCAGCTTTACTCTTATCTAGCCAAGCACACTATACTCATAAAACCTACAGAAAACAAAAAAAAGAGAAATAAAAAGAAAAAAGAGAAAAAATACAAAAAAAAGACAACAGAAAAAAACAAAAAAAGAAACCAGAATAACAAAATCAACAAAGAACAAAAAAAATAGAACAAAAAAAGAAAAAAAAACATAAAAAAAAGCACAA
>WNGS01046042.1:3819-19607 GCA_020271785.1 Procambarus virginalis
AATTATGTAATAAAACCAATTATTTCAGTTTCAATGGAATAATTTTTCAAACAAACTATTTAATGCTGATGGGCAAATCCCCTTCTCCCAGTTTGAGCAATTTGTATATGGAGTTTCTTTGAAACAAAGAATCTTATCCAAGGATTATCCCCTCTAATGTTGTGTGGTTAGGTATGTCGACGATTTTTGTGCTCATGGCCGAGTGACCAAGACAAATTGTTTCTCTTAATAGAACTTAATTCTTTGGTACCTTCATAAAATTCACTGTGAAAAGGAGGAGAATGTACTCTTCCATTTTGGACATATGATTCATAAGAGTCCATAGAAGGTTCAAAATTTAGATGTGTAATAGAAAACCTACCACGTGCGGTCGTTTGTTCATTATTATGCGAATCATCATAGTAAAGATTAAACAGGCAGTATTTCAGGAATGTTTCTATCGTAGCTTTGAGGGTATGCAGACCCTGAGTTTTTTGATGACAGACGAGTGTAGCGAAAATATATATAGAAACTGGGAAAAGCTTACAGTACCCTAAGATGTTTTTGGATTGTACGTTTGGGATATGCTAAACGTACGTTTTATAATCATATCTCCAAAGCGTAAACCAGAATAGAAACTCAAGTGGTGGTACTTTATGCGATGGGATTTGAGAACTTACCCCAGTTTTTAAGAACCTTAATATCAATTTGTGGTTCACTAATAATACGATCAGGTCTAATTTAATAAAAAAAAACTCCCTGGTACAGCAGGTTGTGTGTATTCGATATCCCCTGCAATGATTGTGTAGCTCTGTGTACCTTGGACAAACAGGAAATCCTTACAATATCCGTATGTCCCAACATGCTTATAGTAGCTAAGAACTGGCCAAACGTCTAATGGCTTTGTGTGTACTACATACAAGTTTGTTGATCACACTATTAATTGGGATGGGGGCGAAAGCATTGCCAATTGCAATGGCTTTGTGGAACGGAATTTAATCGAGTCGGCTAATTAGTCAATGTCCAAATCTTTTTCAATTTATTACTGGTATGTACAAACTTGACCCAGTTTTTAAGGTACACTATACAACAACAGTTTAAGAAAAAACTCTGAAATAAGGCATACAATGTCTACATTCCAATTAATATTCTTTAATTGTGTGTGTCAATGAGGCTTTTTCTTAATCTTTCATCCTTAATCTCTGACCGCTTAATCCTCTTTTGACCCTTCCTGTTTCTGGTAAGCCTTTCCTAGGGGATGGGTTGGTCATGTGATTCCTGGGGCCACCGGATTGAAGATGGCATGTCAACGCCTCGTCAGCTTGGTCGACGTCATACCTATGTACTTAGATTGAAGGTCACATCCTTACGGGGGGCAATGTATATGTATACAACGCTTGAGTGCTGTAGAGGGTTCTCGTCGGCTTCGGTCCTGTTTTTGATAAGGAGTTAGGAAAGTCTTCTTTGTTTTGATAGATATTATCAGGTCTATTTTTGATTAGGAGATAGTGCTTTTTACTTCTTTCGGATTATTTTTTTCAGATTGTATTCTTTCCTCTTTTACAATGTTCACTGTGCATGGTGTGATTTGTAATATAATGTTTATTGGAGCATTGTGGATTTCTGTTCGGTTCAGGATTATAACATCGGTCCAAGTGTCTTCTTAAGCAGCGTTTAGTTTCTCGCGTTGCTATATCCGTTGTTCACCAATACTTTGCAGTTACCCTTCAACTCTCTACTCACGTTTGACTTCCATCGGAGCCAACGTGAGGATCCTTAGGATCCTTATTCAATCCTTCAGTGACAAGAAATGTTTCATCTGTAGTCAATCTAGATACCTGAACGCCGCCCGAATGGGGACTGTACAACCCAGGAAGAAGTAATACTAGACCACATAGGGCTCAAGCCATTGCTCTGACCTCCCCCATTGGTCGACGGGGGAAAGCCCAAGATAGTGGCAGACATGTGGACCCCCATGCCCACCACGAATGGCTGACTAAGGGGGCATTTGGCCACAATATGCAATTAATGAAAACCTGGTTCGACTTTCATCAAACTTTTTTGGAGGGGTTGTACAAGAAAAGAGTTTCATTTGGTCCCAAGGCTCCAGCATGTAGGATACATAGGGGCAAGGGAGAAAAAATATTGGAAGTAGGTGTCAAAATTATTCCAAAATGGCCTCAAAAATACGACATATCAACACAAGGGCAACCCTGCATACTCATAGTCTATGACCTCTTTGCCTATCACAATAGCACATACACTAAAAAACCTATTAGGTAATTACGTTTATATGTAGAAAACAAACATTTACAGGTACATTTTTTTCTTTCTTTTTATCGGACGATTCTGCATGAAACGTTTATCACACCTGACTGCACTATCCTATCTGTAAGGGGCCAATTTTGGAGAAAACTGGTTCAATGTCAACCTCAGCCACAGATTTTAGAAGTAGACTTTATCTATTTTCTTTTGTATTTTCAACTAACATAAAAGTTGAAGAACTTTTACATTTTGTATTCAATTTACATGAAACTATCCCTATATGTAACAGTTTATTCCTCTAAACTTCAAGTTCTCGATTTTTCCTAAGTTCATTTATTAGATTTATAATAGCAATAAACAGGACACTATTTGCAATAAATTTTTTTTTTTGGTGGGGGGGGAACTTTGACTATTTATATTAAAAAACTAAAGAAGTTTTTGAAAAATCCCCACACCCCCTAGAGATCCTTGTATTATATGCTAACGTGTGTCACGAAAAGTGTCACAGAATGATTATATCTGAAAGGTGTGTTGTGTATATAATCTTGAAAACTGTGTAAAATTCTTTGAAAAACAAAAACCAAAAACTATGTACTCTCTTTTATTTATCTGCAGTACTGAACACTTGGAACAATCTGGCGTTCTTCTGATCCATCAGTCAACTGAGTGCAAACAAATAAATGGTTGTGACACATTGAAACAGACTTTGCACGAAACCAACCTAATGCCCCCTAAGTTGGAGACTGCAAGGTTGTAATCTCAGGCATGGAAGGGGAATCCAACCCACTCCTATTACACCAAACCCGGTAGTGCAGGCTATGAAAGTGAAGATGCCTCCCTTGTCACCATTTGACTAGAAAGTTGATTCGATGGATGCATGCCTGAATCGATTTGAGCGATATGGCGATTGAATCCGAGCTGGACAGAAAACGCTCTGGCAGGGACACTAGCCGCGGTTTTGAAAGGTCGTGCGCTGGGAATTTACCATGGCTTCGATCCCCAGTAGCACCACGATTATGACTCTTTAAAGATTGCGCTCATGAAGAGTTATGGGATATCTGCAGATGGAATGATGAATGCATTCCGTCAAATCAGACTACGTCCGGAGACGTATAGGATGATGTTACAGAGGCTAGAGTATAGTCTCCGCAGGTACTGTGGAGACTATACTCTAGGAAGATTAGGAAGACTGTTGTCCCTGAATAGGGACAGTTCTATGAACTCATGATCAGGGAACAGTTCTTGCTTGTAGTTGAGCCAGCTATCAGAGCTAAATTGAAGGAAAATATTATAGTCTCCAGTGAGACTATGGCTGAACAAGCTGATCTGTGCTTGTTCAGCCATAGAGACCAACGGAGCGAGACCTAAGGAAAGCAAGTCTAAGGGAAGCCCTCGCAGCGATTCAACGATCGAGGACCCCGGTGATTCACTTGCAACATGTTGGGTCACCAAGTAGCCCAGTGCCGTAGGGTCACTAGATGCACAGGTTGCAGGTATTGGTTTCGAAGGGGGTAAAGATCCACGGAACCTCACTCTGGATACGGCACAAGGAACGGTCAATGAGAAGAGGATGAAGATCTTTAGAGATCGCAGGGCCACTACGAACATGGTCCGGGAAAGTCTGGGGACATAACTGGACGAAGCATTTGTGTCAGGTACCCAGATGGCACTAGTAAAGAGATGATAGAGGTGGCCGTGATTTTATTTTTTTATTTTATATTTTTGCAGGGAAATCCATCAAGGGCAAGAAAAAGGCTGAGCAATATGAACAGACACTATATGGCCTTCTGATAGGCCAGGTGTCAAAAACCAGAAGGGTCGGCCCTTTGGAAGAGACCCACAGAAAACGGGAACGGACTCATGCGTTGGCATCGCATGACAAATGGCAACGTCATGCGCCAGCCAGCTGGCTGAGTCAAGGCCGCCACATCCCAGGTGGACGAACAGGGGCATAAGGTTAGAGGAAAGCCCCGAATGGCAGTCGAAGTCACTTCTGTCTCTGCCAAAGGAAAGATTTTGGTAACCACCGTGACCACACGTGCAATGCATGCACAACTCATCAAGATGGTCAAACTGATGACATTGCATTCCATAAAGAGATTAAGTGCAAAGAAGTTTCAAGAAATTCAAGGGAAAGATCCGACGCTCAGTAAAGTGAGGGAGCATGCCACAGAGGGCAAGGTTTTCCACCTGAATGAACGAAGGTAAAGCTACTTGGAGGACCAGGAAAAACGTTGAGTAGAGACCCCGAAGGATACCTCGGAACAGCTGGTCGTTCCGTTCCGCTTGACCGTTTTTTTCCTGGACATGAAGGAATAATGGAGGTCATATGGGCCACGCCAAGACCAGCGAAAGAATCTATTTGGCGTTTTATAGGCCAGGAACGTCAGGGGACATTCAACGCTATACCCGGGCGTGTGATGCTTGTCATCGCACCACTGACAGAGGTAGGGCGAATCCAGTGAAGCTCCACACCCTTTCTCATTATAGGTCAACCATTTAAATTCGTCAGCGTAGACATAGTTGGTCCGATTAAACTGAGGGCATTGGATGGGAGCCGATATAACCTGACCGTGATTGATCATGCTACTCGTTATCCAGAGGCGGCACCCCTGAAGAACATCGAGACAGTCACGGTAGCGGAAGCCTTACTTGGTTTCTCCAATCACCTATGTATATCCCACAGGATACACAGCAACAGGGATGCACAGTTCACCAGTGAAATGATATTTGAGGTAAAGAAGTTTCTCATGTTAAATTCATCATTCACCACACCCAATTACGCCATGAGGGAACGGTTTGGTAGAGCAGTTCAATGGAACCTTGAAGATAATGTTAAAAAGAATGTGCTTATAGCAACCCAAAAAGTGGCTGTGATAGATCAACCCATCTTGCTTACAGGAAGGTACCCCAGTCGAGCACCCGGTTCTCGCTCTTTGAGCTCTTGTACGGTCTCACTGTGAAAGGACCATTTCACATATTGAAAAATCTGTGGGAAGAGGAAGAGGAAGAATGTACCCCCAGAAACTAAGACCACGTACAAGTACGTAATAGGTTTGAGGGACCATCTA
The DNA here is from genome assembly GCA_020271785.1 of Procambarus virginalis. NCBI lineage: Eukaryota > Metazoa > Arthropoda > Malacostraca > Decapoda > Cambaridae > Procambarus > Procambarus virginalis. The sequence goes on from WNGS01046042.1 coordinate 9,135, forward strand.
GAAGAGACGTATAAGTTGGCCTGAGCGGAACTCGCCAATGCTCAGGAATATCAGCGGAGCAAGGACGACCAAAAGGCCAAGGAAAGAAGATTCAAGGTCGGAGAGAAGGTACTCCTGCTCCTCCCTACAAGCAGGAACAAACTCCTACTACAGTGGAAGCATTCACGACTGCCGAGTGCAGTTGCCCATTGATTTACCTTATATATGTAAGTGGGATCAAGAAGAGGTACCATGTCAACAGGTTGAAATAAAACGAAGAACGAGGAAATGAGTTGGTAGAATAGGGGAAAGTCAAGAGAGTACTTCACCAGTAAGTCCAATCGCAAGTGCAGTCCTTGTGTCCAGCATGACACAGACCATGGACAGAAGTGCAGAGCTTTGCGACAGGAATGGTTGCAATGCATCGAGCCAGTCAGAGCCTAGTGCTCGAGCCACACAAGACACTGTCCCAGGGTCAGGCAGCACCACTATGGATAACCCGGTGACGTCACCCAGAGATCCGCAAACTACCAAGTGTTATGACCCCATGTAACCTTGGTGGAACGAGTCTACCCTAGTGAGAGTTCTTCCGCCGACCGGACCTGATTGAGAGGTCAAAGGAAAGATGTATAAATGAAATAATTGAATAAACGTCAGTGAGTAATCTCAAGATATGAGCAGAGAATGGGTGTTGGTAATAAGTGACATGAAGTGAGATGTCGATACTTTGGGGACGTGAAGTGACACTAGCAGGAGGTTGTGACCACACTTGATTCGCAACTGTCGTCAGAGGGGGATGCACTGTGTTAATTTCCTGCAAGAAGGAAGAATATAGGAAGAAAGAAAAGAAAAGGAGGCTCCATATACGTCTCCATATGACCACCATATGGGAAGGAAGAAAACACGGCTCCACCGTGTTAGTGATCGAACGAAGGCTAATTGTTCGCAAGTGTGAGGAAGCTGTTAGGGTCTTAGTACACCATTTCTCTGGGATTTTGATAATTAGAGACGGTCCTGGGAGTGAGTGTTTGGCCGCGCCTTCTTGGAACTCTAATTGTTGTGCCTTCAAGAGGAAGAAAGCAAGCAGACGTTTCTGTGGTGGAGTCTGCTGGGCGATGTTGTTAACTCAAATCGTTGACTGGAGGAAGCCTTGTGAGGCTGGTCTGAAGCATTTTAGTGGGCGGCCTGTGTGAGTGCCATTCTTGAAGACCAGGGCATGAGTACCTATACGTCACAAATTTTGCGGTAAGCTCATATGACAGTTATTACAGTGGTTGCCTGTGCTTGATCATGTGCCTAGCGATCATGGCAAGTGTTCATGTATGTAGGACATATTTTATTGAGTTAGTGAGCTAAAATAAGACAGTAGAGACAGGAGAACGTACTGGAGTGAGTAGTGATATGTCTGCCCTCGATGGAGATCAATGGATGACTGAGAGGGAAAGCCCCCCCCCCCATGCGTCACTGCGGCCGTTGATGGCTCCAGCCGACGCGTCAAAACATGTTCCGAGGTAAACTCGCTCAGGATTGGGCAGGACCCACATTGGCGGAGCTATAGCGCCAGCATAAGGATGTTGGATGTAGGAGTTTATTTTCTGTGAATACATAAAATTATATTTTGTTAGGAAAACATTATTATGGTAATGGAATTGCAGGTTTGTTTAGGAAGGAGTTCGTGGAGAAACGTTGAGGTTAGAGAAGTAGTTGATGGAGGAACTTCGAGGCTGGAAAAGAAGTGTATGCGGAACTCTGTGGTTAAGCAGAACTCGATAGTGAGGAGTTGACTTCAAGCAGTGTGGAGGAGTTACACGTGTCTGTGGAATCAGTGATGAAGCATCACTGATGTCGGATTAGGACTTCGTTGTGCAGCAGATTGAGAGAACTGTAGAAGTGCCTTTCCTGATATTTTGGAGGACCTAGAGATATACATTGGTAGTGAGCCTCTAGGAGCAGAACAGAGGTTCATGGTTGACATACATGATTGTATACGGGGAAGTGATTGAATGCTGTTTGGCATGTAAGACGCAATGTAAGGTGAGAGATTTATTTCTTCTTTTGCAGTGGGATATTTATGTAGATGTTTCTGGTGTTTCAGCCCCGAGCTGAGTTTCATATACTTTTAGTGCTGAGTATACAGTATTGTTGTGACAGGATTTCAGCCCCATTTAGTGAGGGAGTAGTAAGTGGTAAGCCAAGAGTTGAGCAGCCACTTCATAAGGATAGTTGGTAAAGCCAGGATTTAATATCGGAATGCTACCAAGTTGTAGCAGGTTAGAGTGCTGTATGATAATATTCTATTTTATGTCATGTATTATGTTTGTTGTCCTTGTATATTAAATGTACATGTTAGCTGGCTTTTGCTCTTGTCCTGGTGAGGTTTCCCAGACAACGAGGGAGAGAGAGAGAGGGTCACGGCTGCGGACAGGGTAGCAGAAGATACTAATTGACGAAATGGGGATTTAGGAGATCATTCCAAACAAGGATAGAGTGGGGAGTCATGGTGGCTTGAGTAGGGTGTGTACACAAGACAACGAAGTCAGTTGCTGAACCCCTCTCCAAGATCAATAGGCGTACAGGGTGATCTCCTAGGTAAATCACAAGCACTCCAATGTCCATTGCTGGTCGACCGACAATAGCAGAAGTTTGGTTGCTGAGGTCGGTTGTTTGTTCCATCAGGGAGTGGTTGGTGACGCTGTCCACCTGTATGCAAGTAACAGTCTGGTACAACAACCAGAGCTCTCTTTTCGAGGTTTAAGTCCCAAAATCCCTAACCCCCCCTCAGAGCAGAACATAACGAAACAGAAAATGGAAAAACACCCACTCACATCACCCAGTAGCTTATGCACCTGTTTGTGAACCTGTAGAACCTGGCTGGTGTTGTGAACGAAATTTTCTTCCAGGAAATTTAATTCTTAAGTGTGGGGTTGATGTGAGAGTATAGATTGGTGAGCCAAGCTTCTACTAGTGAGTGAAGTGCATGAGTGTTGCCGTTATATCTTGAGGTTATCTTGAGCTGATTTCGGGGCTTTTTAGTGTCCCCGCGGCCCGGACCTCGACCAGGCCTCCACCCCCAGGAAGCAGCCCGTGACAGCTGATTAACACCCAGGTACCTATTTTACTGCTAGGTAACAGGGACATAGGGTGAAAGAAACTCTGCCCATTGTTTCTCGCCGGCGCCTGGGATCGAACCCAAGACCACAGGATCACAAGTCCAGCGTGCTTTCCGCTCGGCCGTGCACCAGTTAGCTGTGCACGGCCATGCACTTGGTCTAGATTCCGTAACCAATACTTGAAATATTTCGTGTCTTGGCTTGTTGGGAAGCCAAGTCCATCAGCTTTCCAAATGTGTTACAGTGGCCATTGTAACGTAGTTGTGGAAATACTTATAGATTATAGGAGGTTTTACTGTAAACCTGTGTGAGACAGTGATTGGGGGATGATAGTACCAACCGCAGTCCAACCGTCTTAGTAACACGGCGGAATGCCGTGACGTCAGAGCCCTCGCGCCAGCCAAGGGAAGGCTGTCATTTGCCGATGCCGTAGGCCCCTAATGCACGATGCCCTGATTGGAAGATTTTAGCATGGAGGGGGTTGTGCGCTTCCTTCCGCCATCGCCCAAGGAAGTCATTCTGCCTACAGCTGCTACCTCATGATTACGTGTTTCGCTAGTTCGGCCAAACTAAGTGAAATACCGTCTGCAGAGACATTTAAGAACATATTGTCGTTGTACTAACGACTCGTACCTGCTAGGGAAGTTGCAGAATCCGAGAATGCGCTGTTCTTTACTTCGATTGAGAGAAAAGTGTACTTAAACAGTAAAGTAAGAGTGGAATAGCCAGGGCAGAGGCAACAGATTGTGTCGTATATCCCCGTTTATTGTTATCATCGCTCATCATCGATTCTTCTGCTTACGTTACCTAGCAGTGGAGACATCAGGGAGGACTCTCCAGTGTTTTGCAATGTTTTCCATTAGAAATTCGAGAGAATTTCGATCCATTCATGGGACTCTGACGTCCATTATGCCTTGTGACCATTTCGTACCACATGCCTTCTCTATCCGTACAAACATAGTCCAAGTCGTGGCTGTGTGCGTGGGTGTGGGTGAGTGCAAAACGTCGCCTGCTGTGTGAAGCAACCAGCAGGCCACCACTTTGCCTGCACGCGTAACCTTCGGAGTCTAGCCACCACCGCTGATCTTCAATACTGCAGTGCTTCGGCTTCAGAAGTAAATGGGGTGGTATGTTTGTGTAGGCCATCCTGGTAATGTGTGAGTACACTGTCTTGTATTGGTTATTAACATCTCTGTATCTAACTCGTGTCAAGGATCCGTCTGCATGGTATTACGCAGCTCCTGGACGGGTGAAACAGGAAGTGCAGAGCGTGTGAGATTCACCTAAGTGTGTTTCTTATCACTCAAGGGGAAGGGCTTGACTGTTTGTGCAGACTTAAAGTGTGTACAATTTCAGAAGTCCAGTTCCAGCAGTGATTTACGGTAGTGTAATCTGTGACTGTTGCCCTGGGAGATTTCCTAATAGTGATTATTGTGGGGTTTTCTAGTGAAATTTATACAAGTGTGTTGTGTGCTGTTGGTCGGTTAATATTTAATTATATATATCTTTCTGTTTATCGATGGTGTTGCTCATTACAGTGGCTGAAAGCGGTTTTAGGGAGTGATCAGACATATTTTATATATATATATATATATATATATATATATATATATATATATATATATATATATATATATATATATATAAAAATAAAAATAATATATATATATATATATATATATATATATATATATATATATATATATATATATATATATATATATATATATATATATATATATATATATATATACATGTACCTAGTAGCCAGAATGCAATACTTGGCCTGCTATGCAAGGGTTGGTTTGCCTAATAAGCCAAGTTTTCCTGAATTTATATATTTTTTATTTTTTTCTTATGGAATGATAAAGCTATCCATTTCCTTATGTATGATTTAATAATTTTTAATTAGAGGTAAAACTAACGTATATATATGACCGAACCTAACCACACCTGCCTAACCTAATCTAACCTTTCTTAACCTAACCTAAACTAATATAACTAAGGTAATAATTTATGTTCCTAATATAATATCATAATAATAATTGAAATACACATATTGGAAATTTTTTGTAGGAAATAAAGAAAATTACTCGGCCTATTAGGCAAATCGAGCCTTGCTTAGTAGGCCGAGAAGTGTGTCTTGGCTACTAGGTATGACAATGACATGTTTATATATATATATATATATATATATATATATATATATATATATATATATATATATATATTTTTTTTAAAGTTTGTGAGGGTACCACCTCTGGTGCCAATGTGGGGACCCATAGCCTCGGAGAAGAAAATAAAACGTATTCAGAGGAGACCTTGTGGTTTCTCACTGAACACTAATATTTTCTTCTCCTACCACCCCCATTCTTTTGTATGTACACATATATATTTGCTTTATTTGAACTGTGTTACAAAAAAGGAGTTACATATAGGTTACAAAGATGGTTATCATAGGTTGTCGAGTTCCTCCAGCTCCTCAGATGGCGGGCAGGAACCCTGGATGCAGTGCGCATTTCCCCTCTGTATCGCCACGCTGAGGCGCTGGAAAAGAAAGCTGGCAGCTCTAGGGTCCCTTGTTGTTTCAATGAGCCTAGAACCCAGTTCCTTCAAAAAACTGGTAGCACTTTTACCCCAGGCGCCGAGTGTCTCAGAAGCAATGGGGACAAAATTGTAGTGGTGATCAAGTTCTCTATACTTACGGGATTTGGCTGCTTCCCTGTGGGTGGCAGCGCCACCTGGTTGTGCAACACTGAGGTCAATGTAGGTGTTAGCCAGGGTTGATACGCACGTGTAGTCCCATACCAACTGCTTGCCATTCTTCCAGGGGTTCACTGTGATACCATCCGGGCGACCAATAAGAGCATCAGAGTTACGGGGCGTTAGGTAACGAGGCTCTCTCTCGGCTGGGCATCCAGCTGTGGTGAGGCTCCTCTTGATGATGTCGTTAACTTCACTGTGCCTCGAGTGCCATCCTCCCGTGCTTTGGCAGAGTAGGCCATGGTGGCCGTACCTGTCAGCCACCACCTCGCCGCAAATACACCTATATCTGGTGTGGATTGGGGCAGCAAGGCGGAGGGCCACAGCAATTCGGAGGGCGTGTGGTGTGAGACGCGTGCCAGTTGCCGACATTGGGGTTGCTAACAGGAAATCCCCTGCATGAGGGGCTGCTACTGCTGTGAGGCGAGCAATGTCGTGCTGTGTTGATGCAGCACCCAGGCACTCTGCAGCAACTTTGTCTACAATGGGGCCATCCCAGCTGGATTGCCTGTGGGCTTTTGGGGATGGTGGTTGAGGTGATGGGCCTGCACGAGAGGCCCACTCTGTGGCACAGCGTGTAAAATTGGGATCATGTACACCTGCCAGCTGATGTAAGTGGGCAGGTAGAATTTCCTTCACAAGGTCGTCGGATGCTGATAAGGAGGACAGGAAGGCTGGAACAGCGATTTGCGTTGCTGTTCGAACTCCGAGGCCCCCAAGTCTTACGGGAAGAGAGGCTTGTTTCCACTGCAGGTCATCAAAAGAGAGGTTAAGGGCTTTTTCTAGCATTGATTTCAGTAACCGGTCATACTCACTTAGTTTTTGGCTACTGTAAGATGGTGAACACCTCAGAAAGTAGGTTAACCTGGGGAGGGACAGACATCTGGTGATGAGGTAGAGTGCATCATGAGCATCAATATCCTCAATCCTCCCATCCATCCTCTTAAGGTCGGCGATTTTCTTATCAAGGACCTCATCGATGGCTTTCAACCCCAGGGGAGCTCCTAGGAGTGTGCTGTCTTCAGGTTTAGTTTTATGGATGTTTGGCAGAAGACCCTCTATTCTCTCTACGATGCCCTGGTTGGAACATATTATTTCACATTTAGAAGGGTTCAGGGTGAGGCCTAAAACTGCACCTTGCTCCTGGATTTTTCTGATGTCCTCCAGGAGGGAGTCTTGGGAACCAGCTAGGGTACCATCATCCAAGAACCAGATGTTAAGCTCGCTGGACAGGACCTCTGTGACTTGTTTGATGACTAAGCAGAAAAGGAGAGGAGCAAGGGGGTCACCCTGTTGGACGCCTTCCCGCGAGTCAATTTCATGTTCGCCAAAAAGTAGCTTAAGATCCATACTGTAGCATGAATGTACGAAAGGGTAGAGGGAAGGGAAATGACTATGAACCGCACGGAGTACAGCATCCCTCCGCACCAAATTGAAGGCATTTTTGAAATCTAGCTTGATAAGGGCCTTTTCGTCTGTGATATTGGCGATGAAGGCTCGAGCTGCATGGGCTGCCGCCTCACACCCTTGTGGAATGCCAAACCCAAGCTGTTTTGGCTTCAGCATGTTGGCCGCTGCATCACTAACTGTTCTTGCGCTGCCTTTGCGACGAGACGCCGGAGAGAATTGCCCACAGCTATTGGCCTGATCCCTCCATCCTTTTTCTTTAGAGCACAGAGGGATGCTCCAAAAAAAATAGGTCTTATGGACGGTGGTATGTTGCCAGCTAGACATGTGTTGGTGAATCTGGTTAGTTCCACCAAGAGGTTCTTTGCAATGTCACCCAGTGCAGGGTTGAGCATTTGCTTGAGGTGGTTGGGTTTTAGTCCTGTGAACCCACCTGCTGATCCGGTTGGGAAGGACATGGCTGCTTTATGGACCACAGATTCAGCCACCCAGAGAGGTTCTGCTCCGGTAGCCCCCACTTGTACAATGTCGTCCTCACTCGGAGCCCTGGCAGGGTGTTTCTCCCTTAGGGCTTGAGCTGTTGCGGCATCTCTATCGGCAATTGTCGCGATGGTGGATTTGGATGGTGTTACCGCTGACGAACCACCCAACCCACAACTCGACAAATGCTCATATTTCACTAAGAGATCACACTAGGCACTTGTGGCCCTTGGAGAGGGGCTCAACGTCACACGTTTAGGGGATGCGGCTCCAACACGCAGCCTTGTTGTCACGTGCACACACCCACTCGAGCCGCTGTGACTCCCCACTCTCTCCTTATGGAATATGACCTCCTCAATCCCCTTTATCTTACTAGACTTCTGTCTTACCCTGTCCACAGCAGTGGTTCCTGTTTCTTGCTCTCTCTCTCTCTCTCTCCTTCTTTACTATTTCCTGGGAAGCCTCACTGGGACAAGTGCAAACACCAGCAAATTTGAATACATTTACTGGACGAAGTACATAACAATACACGCATACATATAATAATAATGATGAATCCTATACTCTGTACTATTATAATCAGGTTGCACTCCAACACCATCAGAACTCTATCCTCAGCTTGCTAAGTGGTATCCTATCTCTTGGTATTATCAACCTCCTCAGGTAGATTAAGTCTTACAATATAATGTCACACTACCATCAAGAGAATGTATACATATATATATACCTATAAACACATATAAGGCAAATCAGCATTTGAAAGCAATAACATACATATGTATATATCAGTATAAATGATCCGTGCCACACAACGAATCAATCGACCATTCTATCAGTCTTAGAATACATATATATCTGTAGGTACTCCTGCCTACGTCTGTAACTCAAAACTTCAATATACACCTCTTGGCGCATAAATAGCAAACGATCACTCACCTCTCACTGCGTCGTTCACGCTAATGACAAACACTCTCACCTCCATACAAGTGATCAGTTAGAACTATTTCACTACCCTGACAACTTCAGGTTCCTCAGGGCTTAAACACCAGGATCCTCTGCAGCTCCTCCAAGCTGCTACCATGAAGATTCCTTGAACAACTATGGTGCCTCCCAACTCCTACTAGGGTCATCCACAGCTCTCCTGGCTGCTGCACCATGAATTTCCTCGAATAACTGTGGCACTTCACCACCTCTGCAGAAGCACGTGACACTCCTCCTCACTGCTTCTTCATAGCTCGGGGTCCTCTCCTCCCCTGCCTTGGAGTCTCATCAACCACTCCCTCTGTGCTGGCTTCCAAGTCCTCAGCAACTTCTTCCCCAAAGACAATCCACAGATTATCTGGTCGAGGGCGCTTCTCCCTCTGACAACGTCTGACCAGGGCGCTTGTCACAGCCCACAAAACTGTCTCTGGGCGGCTTAATACTCTCTCCTCGCCGTCCAGGACTTGAGACCACACGTCCTCAGCTCGACTCAACAGCTGGAACGTCTGCACCTTCTCTTCTCTTGGAGATAATATCGCTAGGGGTCCCTTCTGGCGGGAGCTCGACGAAGCGCAGCCTCTCCCCTGCGATGTCTGGCCTCAAGTGAGGTCATCGCCCTCCACAAGCGAGCCTCACGCCTCCAGTAACTCGTCCACATCTTCCAACAAGTCATTTATCTGTTTTTCTAGTCCATTGCCCATAATCTCAAACTTTTATATAAATGCAACACACTATTTTACATCTGTGTTATCGCCTCTATAATTTCTGGACCTTCTAGTTAGGTCAGGCTTGCTGAATAACTCTCAAAGGGTGAGACTCGTTTCTCCTGCAGGCTGAGATCATAACACAATTGAGTCCTCACTGGTGATGACTCTTATTGCGCCAATAGTGTTTCCTTCTTCTATTTTCTTGGTGACTGATGTTCTGATTTTTGATGTCTCGGATATGGCACTGTTGCTCTTCCTGCCGTGGGTGTTTCTCGCTCGAGTGGAAAGGCGCACCTGGTTGTCCTCCTGGGAAAATCATTTATAGCTTTGATGATTGAGGCAGCTAAGGTTTTGTCTCTCCTTGCAGGGGTGGCTAGACATATATTGTCAAACAGTAGGAGGTTGTGCCATGCTTGGGTAGTTCCAGGAGAGTCGTTGACCTTTCTCAGGAGGGCAGATAATTTGGCTGCTGCGTGGGGGCGGGCTGCTTTAGGGATGTGTTGCAAGGTTCTGGTTGATGTTGCTTTGATAGCCTCTAATAAATTTTCCGTGGGAATGAAGGTCTGGGAGGTGTTTTGCCTGACGGGCGGTGTGGGCTGTTGATTGGTGTTCTCCCTGGGAGGGCGCCCAGAACCCAAACACCTGGCTCCGTTGTGGTAATGATTGCGCACATTACCGTCACTCGACCGGATAAGGCATACCCTGTCACACGCCTGACATCTGCCTTGTCTACCCCTGCTTGGTGGCTCATCTTGGCTTGGAGAAGCCTGGCTGGCTATTGAGAGCTGCGACATGGGCGGGCGCTGGGCGGGCACTAGGCGGGAGGGTGGACGGCGGGTGGAGACTGGAGGGTGGGCGGCGGTTGGAGGGGGGGCATGATCAGCTGGCCGTGGCACTCACTACTCAGATATATATATATATTATATAATTTATAATTATATATATATATATATATATATATATATATATATATATATAATACACATATTGTGTAGTGGGTGTATACCCACACTTTGTATAAGAGGTGGTATATGTATTACCACTCA
>WNGS01046044.1:0-12328 GCA_020271785.1 Procambarus virginalis
CAAGGCGAGGGAGCGCATGACAGAGCTCAGGCAGATAACTGGGAAATTTGTTAACAGTCTCAACTCTCACCCCCCCCTCCCTCAGCAGGCATGGAAGGATATTAAAGAATTAAAGGCGATAAGATCGGCCAAGTAGCACACCTACCTCTACACAGAGAACGAGTTAGTCGATGCTTGGGCAACCACATCTAGCTCAATAATCTTCCCCAGACATACAGTTCAGATTAAATGCTGGTACGGAGATCGAGAAAGGCTCGTTGACTCATGCTCCACAAGGAAGATGATTGCAACGTGCCATTTACCGAGTTTGAATTACTCGCGGCCCTAAACAAGGGCAACGCCACATCCCCCGGTGAAGATGGTATCACTTATGACATATTGCGTCTGCTTCCTTTAGTACCAGGGAATCCCATGCTTGAGCTGTATTAATATGAGCTATGTTACTGGGGAACTTCATATCTCTTGGCCCTGATGTAGAGTGGCCACTTCCTGGTTCTGGGATAATGTCACCTACTGTGAGACCACCATCCACAGCTGGACCCCACAGTCAACTGGAAGTGGGGGATAAGGAACTGGATCAAAATGAGACAGATCGCAACCTCAGCCTCCCTACCACCTCGCCCTTGGGTTGCTCCACTGTTCAAGCAGTGGTTGCCCTTCGTGACCGGTTGCAGGAACACCAGCAGCAGTCACAGCAAAACGGAGCGGCTGCAAGAGCAACTCCAACATGAGAAAAATCCACCAGCGATATTCGACGATGCTCACGTGTATGAGGGGACTTGTAAGCAATGACTGCCAAACTTCCCCTTCCACCCTGACCCTCCAAACAGTGTTGCGCTTGCCATCAGGGGAAACTTCTAGTGATCTTGAAACCTTGTGTAGGTGAGCCCTTCCACGCAGGTTAACTGCAGCGTTGTGCTAAAGTATGTTAAAAACGACTCTATAGCTGGAAATGACCGACAATTGTACTAGACCATTGGATACAAATGTGTGACATTGGTAAAAAACTAAAAATGTTCCTGGACTTATACCGTAGTGCAATAGATAATATGATATAGATAACATATATTAAGTGAACTAATAATATCAATATATAATGCTGACTTTAAATGCACAATTAACTAAGTTATCCATCCTTAGCTGGAACATTGCATCCCTCAATAAAAGATTCTCAGATTTACATCACAAAGTAACAACTGAACACATCGATATTGTATGTCTCCAGGAGTGCAGAGTTCCCGCAAGATCCTCACCCCCGAAATGCCCTCATTTGTTTCTTACAACCTCAGATCCAGCAACTCTTGCATTCTATACATCAAACAATCCCTACCCCATCAACTTCTGCCAGAAAACAAACTGCCGGTCAACAGTATCATGGAGTGAGGATCTATGTGGGCAACTCTGTCCTCAATGTATTTAATCTATATGCTCCAGCAGGAAAGTTAAATTATATTGATCTTCCGCCTGCGCTCAAGCAGAGCCAACCATCATTCTTGGTGACTACAATGCTAGACACAAGGACATTGGCGGCTCTCGCTTCAGTAACGGTAATGGGAATCAACTGCTGTCGCTACTAAATAGTCACCAAGATGTGCAGATTGTGGGTGACCTTGAACCCACGCATATTTGTGGAGGCATTCTAGACCTCTGTGTTGGTTTCAACGTCTCTCACGTCTGGTGCACATCAACTATTGTAACAGATTTGTTGTCAGATCATCACCCTAGATTGACTACTCTATGTATAGGATACCATCCTGCCCGGTGGAACTTTCAAACGCAAACGGCTCAGTGTTCCTCCTGCTCGACGTGAAGACTTTGTTGCTCATGTGTCAGAGTGGTACAGCACTTATGATCCCTCCACAGTCCAGACATTTAACGACGATCTAGTACAGAGCATTCAGATGTTTGCTGACCCTTTAGGTCGGCCCCCTGCACCATCCAATAGTCGGAACGACATGAAAGGTAATAAACGTCATGCCTATTACAATGACCCCAAATTGCGTACTTTGAAACGCACTGCCAGACGAGTTGGACTTGCATATAGGGAAACACGTACGCCAGCAATGCTCAAGCTCTTTCAGAAAGCCCTAGCCAAGGCGAGGGAGCGCATGACAGAGCTCAGGCAAGATAACTGGGAAACTTTTGTTAACAGTCTCAACTCTCACACCCCCCTCAGCCAGGCATGGAAGGATATTAAAAGAATTAAAGGCGATAAGATCGGCCAAGTAGCACACCCTCACCCTCTACACAGAGCAAACGAGTTAGTCGATGCTTGGGCAACCACCTCTAGCTTCAATAATCTTCCCCCAGACATACAGTTCAGATTAAATGCTGGTTACGGAGATCGAGAAAGGCTCGTTGACTTCATGCTCCACAAGGAAGATGAATGCAACGTGCCATTCACTGAGTTTGAATTACTCGCGGCCCTAAACAAAGGCAAAGCCACATCCCCCGGTGAAGATGGTATCACTTATGACATATTGCGTCTGCTCCCTTTAGTACCAGGGAATCCCCTGCTTGAGCTGTATAATATGAGCTATGTTACTGGGGAACTTCCTATCTCTTGGACCAACAGTATAATCATTCCAATTCCCAAGCCAAATCAAGAGAATGCTTTCCGCCCAATTTCCCTTACTAGCTGCATTTGCAAAACATTCGAGAGAATGGTCCTAAACCGTCTCCTCCTAGAATAAGAACCATGCTATCCCCCCAGATATATGGCTTCATGCATGGAAGGAGTGTGCATCATTGCATCACCACCTTTCTTACCCTGCACACTGAAAAGTCATATACCACCTTCCTAGATCTTAAGTCTGCCTTTGATATTGCAAATAGACATGTTATCTTGAGTGAGCTTGCAAGAATGAATGTTGGTGGTCGGCTTCTTTGTTGGATCAGGGGTTACTTATCCAACAGGAAGTCATCTGTATTTTTCCAGGGGCATAGGAGTGTAACAAGAGACTTTGAACTAGGTACCCCGCAGGGTGGTGTCCTCAGTCCTACCTTATTTAATATCTTAATAAACACGCTGTTAAACTCTATACCGAGCAAACCCAACGTCCACATCATTAGCTATGCTGATGATATAATGATACACACCACTGGGTATGCTAACACACAGAACACTCTTAACTCTGTATTAGATTCATGTCAGGACCTAGGTTTAATTATCTCAGCAGAGAAAACAAAGATACTAAATCGGCGCCCACCCAGGCAGGGAGGAGCTGTTCGCAAGATGCAACTATCTGATGGCTCCCAGCTTGACTATGTAAACAGATTCAAATACCTTGGCCTTGAGGTGCCACTGTATGGGTCCTGTTGTATTCAGACTCTGTCGTCAGTATAAGAGAGGCTCCGAGCTCTCAAGGCTGTTGCAGGTTATCACTCAGGCTATGGTGCCAATGTCAGAATTGTCAAAATGATGTACCTTGCATACATCAGATCTTTAGTGGATTATGCTGCACCTCTGCTTGTTTTGATGCCTGAAAGAAAGCTTGGAGGGCTTGAAAAATTGCAGAACGAAGCCCTGAGGATAATCCTTGGGTGCCCTCGTACCACAAAGATACTTAATATGAGAAAGGAACTTAATTCCTGAGCGTTGTTGATCGTGTTACTGAAATTAACTGTCAAATTGGTATAAAAATGCTTAGGCTAACTCATCCTAATCCTTGCACAGAAGCCCTCCAGACTTACTTTATTGAAGATCAGCATTGTTCCAAATGGATAACAAAAACTGGAACTCAACTCAGAATGTATGGGTTCATGATTTGTACCAAGAGAAACAACAACGGCACTTTCCTGCACCGTGGAGGTTACACCCTTTCCAGTTTTAATCCCTCCCTTTCCACCCAAGAAGCAAATTAGAGATAAGCCCAAGCTTCGTCTTGAGGCAAAGCTCAACGCCTTAAGCCATATTGATGCTCTGTCCACAGAGCATTCTCTCTCTCAAATCATATACACTGATGGTTCCCTACACCGCACCACGGGTGCAGCTGGAAGTGCAGTTGTTCTGACAATGGGCGATGGCTTGTACTTTGAGTGGGGAGTCCGTATAAACAATTGGGCCTCTACCCTTCAGACCGAACTATTTGCCTTGATCCTTGCACTGAAATGTGTACAAGTCTCCAAACTTGATACATTAATTGTAAGTGACTCCTTATCATCCTTAAATGCTCTCAACTCTTTAAGACATAACTGTAACATGCTCGTGTCCGAAGCTAGACACAAATACAACAAAATTATTAAGGATGGTAACAGAGTCCATTTCATGTGGTCTCCATCTCATGTTGGCCTCCGAATGCATGATAGAGCTGATAAGTTAGCCAAAGAATCTGCCTTTAAAGGAGCCGTTGAGTGTAACCTTGGATTGTCAATGAGCAATCTGAGAGCAGCAGTACACCGAGAACTTCAACAAGATCTTGTAGATCTGAGGCAAAGTGAAATTGACACCAGTAATTCCATCTATCATCATACTATCATGCAAGAGGAGCCACACATCTATGGATCATCCAATAAAATCAGCAGACTTCTAGATGTTACTGCTGCTCGGCTTAGACTCGGTTACAAGTATCTCTGGGAATTCTCATTATCTGCCGATGTAGACCTGACCAAATGTAAACTGTGTCAACAAAATTATTCGCACACCCTCCGTCACTATGTGATGGAGTGCGAAAAGATACGTGAATTTAGAGACAATTCTATAACCAATGTTCCAGCGATGTGTAAATATTTCATTCAAAATGATCTGCTACCAGAAATTTTAGCCAAATATCCCCAGTTTGCTAACTGTAGGTAGTAACTGAGTGATTGTAACCTATCCACCGCTGCCCACTGCCCACTGGATGGGGGCGGTGTGCAGGACAAACATATAAATTTGACACTAGCTCTCCACATATGTCAGTTGCTTAATTTAGAACCTGTATTGAGGTCGATCTCGAACCCATTGTTGATGTGACGACTTATATTGAATTTTGTAACTAGCTCATCAAGATTGTAACTTGCTTAGCTAAATGAATTGTGGGGTTCAGTCCCTGAGCCCATTATGTGCCTCTGTAACCCTTTCCACTACCGCCCACAAGATGGGTATGGGGTGCATAATAAATGAACTAAACTAAAAAAAAAAAAACTACATGATATACAACCTGGGTCGCCGCATACAGAACGGTGTGTGTCTGAGGTATGGTCATCACCTGCACTATTAAATAGGAAGTGCCTTGATGGAGAACAAGTTGGACCACGCAGCCGTGTTGGGAAGGTGTGTGGAGGGACAACCCTCAGACCCTCAGGCCTCCTTCCCTCTTAACTCGCCATTGGGCGTATACCGCACGTGTGTCGGGCGCACGAAAATAGCTCTTGCGCCCACTACCACAGCGCCGTGATTGCCTTGTTTTCGTCCGGTGACGCTGGTGACTTTGAAACAATGTAGCCTCAGTTCAGTGTACATACGTTAACCTGACCAACTTCTACATTCGTTAATTGTGTGTGTGCAGTGTTGTTGACGTCTGAGGGTGGTGTGTTGGCCTTAGGTTAAATGTTGCAGTGAAGGTGAACCATAAGCAACTGTGCTGGTGTAATTGATTCCAAAGCAACTAAAGAGGTCGGTGCCCTCCCGTAACCCTGCAGGTGCCAACCCTCCTCCCACCCCTCCTATGCTAACGAGTGAACACTGTGCTATTAGCTGTTCAATGTACGTGATGCTGCATGATTATCTGCAGCTCACTACCCAGCGAGCAGTTTCATCGATGGACATGCCTTCTTGTTACCACTGATATTATTAATCTGCATAAATGACAAGCTAAAGGAATCATGGCAACCGCCCTTGTCCCAGGTGAGTCGCCGCTGCTGCCAGATGTGCATTCAGCAGCCCAGATTGTTCCTGATTCACCTGCTGCTGGTACACCAGTCTCTCTCCAGGTAGGAGAGAGCCAAGAAGAAAATGGGGCTTTATTCCATGATGTGGTGAACAAGAGGAAAAAATGCGACTACAGCGGGAAAGAACTCCACTAACCCGCGTGATCTTCCCTCCTGGCACTGGTCTTGCTGACAGATTTCGGTGGTTTTCTGCAGCCTCCAAAGCCCATCACACTAAACGAATGAAGATAAACAGAGATGAAGACAATCATGTCTTTGTCACGGATGATGACGCATTGATTAACGACTTGTTAACACAGGAATATGCTGGGATAAAAATGTTGCGAGCACCGTGTGATGACTCAGTGAAGGTGAAAATCGTTTTTTTTGGTGTTAACAAGTGCATTGACCCAGAGTGTTTCCGGTCCGAAAATGTGCAAAACCCACACCGTACTAAGAACGACCTCATCGTTGCAAGCTGGACAGCAACAACGGAGATCCCCAAGCGACTCTCAGTGCCCCTAGCGCTGGGTAGAACTTACAGAGTGGCTCGCTATATACCTCCACGCCGGAGGTGCTACAAATGTCAGCGTTGGGGACACACTGCAGCGCGCTGCACCTCCAGAACCCACCGATGTGCAGTGTGTGCTGGTGATCATGATTCTAAGAGGTGCTTTGACCTCTACAAAGCTGGGCAGACGGTGGAAACAAGATGCGTTAATTGTCGTGCTCCTGGCGTGATGGCAACTCACCAGAGCTGCCCAGCTGCTGCTAGGCCGCCCCCTCCTAGCAGTGTCCCGCTCTACAAGGCGCCACGTCATGATGATAGAGTGTCACCATCAGTGGAAAGTTGTCCTATGCCATCAACTACGGTGGGCCACAGCTGGCACTCTGACTCCCCGCTCACCCTTGACTCACTCTGGACAACGAAACAGCGGCGAGCGTCTCTGCCCACTCATTTGAGCACCGGGTGCCACAGTACACAGTTGCCAGGTGTGGCTCGCCCCGGCCAGCGGGGTGGTAGGTCTCCACCCCCGCCTCTCGAGGTTGGGGCCGCCACCAGCTTGGCCTCCCCTCCCCACCCACAGGCAACCTCCCAGGGTGGGAAGGTGTCTGTGAAGGTGCGGACATTTAAATGCTCTGTGGAGCGGCAGCCTGCGCTACAACATATAGATTCGGAGTTACAGCACGCTCGGGAACTTGAGTTAGACGAGATTCGCCGTCAGCACGAAGCAGATATGTTAGCAGTTAAACAGACGTATGAGCAGAAGCTGAAAGGAATAGAGCAGCGCTGTCGCTGTCACCGTGAAGAACATGGCGAGTATAGTGACCTGGACAGTAACCCACAGTCACCAGCCAGGACTGAGAGCAGTGTAGTGAGCGAGGCTCACACACCTGGTGACATAAATACCACCACTCGTCTAGCTAGTGTGCTTGATATATCGCGGCTAGAACCTGCGGAAATTGACGACCTATTAAAAACAGTGTTCCCCAAATCCTTAAAAACAAATGTCAGTGAGTTCATAAATAACAGTGCCATTGAAAAAGAAACGAGAGACAGTGTATTGCAGCTGTATTGTCTTGCAGCCAGCTGCATCACAGAACTTAGAGGGATACCAGGAGTGATACAAAGCAAAGCAAGGGGACAGTAAATTATACAAACACACATAAAAGCTTTTGGGGACTAATAATTAAATATAAACTATGGATCCCTCCACAAACTCCCCCAATACAACGGTGCTTCGTATCCTCAGTTGGAACATAGCATCACTCAGGAAAAGACTTCCTGATCTCCACCACAAAGTGACGACCGAGCCCATTGATGTCGTCTGCCTTCAGGAGTGCAGAGTTCCCACCAGGTCTCCACCCCCTAAATTACCCTCCTTTGTTGTCTATAACCTTAAATCCAGTCACTCTTGTATTTTGTATGTTAAGAAGTCCCTTCCTCACCAGCTACTCCCAGCCAAGTCAACTGAAGGGCTTCAGTATCATGGTGTGAGGATCTACGTGGGGAACTCTGCCCTCAATATCTTTAACCTGTATGCTCCTAGTGATAAGTTTAATTATACTGACCTTCCTATCTGTATTCAGACTGAGCCTACCATCATTATAGGTGATTATAACGCTAGGCATAGAAATATTGGTAATTCGCAGTTCAGCAATCGTAACGGCAACCAACTGTTGTCGCTATTAGGTAGTCACGATGATGCACAGATTGTGGGTGACCTTGAACCGACGCATATCTACGGAGGTATTCTTGATCTATGTCTCGGTTTCAACGTCTCCCACACCGTCTGTGCCTCGTCAATAGTGCCAGATATGGCGTCTGATCATCTGGCCATATTAGCCACTGTAAGCATTGGCAGCGCTATCCTCCCCGGCGGAGTGTTCAAGCGGAAGAGGCTGGCTGTGCCCATCGATCAACGAGACAATTTTGTTGCTCATGTGTCAGAATGGTACAGTTCATCTGAGCCTTCATCAGTTGAAGATTTTAACAATGAGCTCACAGGTACTATCGAGCAGTTTATAGAATCACTTGATCCATCGTCTAGGCCACGTAACCCAAATTACACTGGTCATAGCACTTATGCTTATTATAATGATTCTAAATTGCATGCACTAAAACGCACTGCCAGAAGAATTGGACTAGCTTATAGAAGGACCCGCACTGCTGAAATGCTTAAGCTCTTTCAAACGGCTCTGGCTGAGGCCAGGGAACGTATGGTAGAGCTGAGGCAGACAGACTGGGAAACTTTTGTCAGTGGTCTCAATTCTCACACGCCACTAAGTCGAGCATGGAAGGATATCAATAAGATCAAAGGGAAAAATGCTGCAGAGATTGCGCACCCTAATCCTCTGCACAGAGCAAATGAGCTTGTTGATGCTTGGGCCACCACCTCCAGCTTTGACAGTCTTCCTCTACTCACACAGAACGAATTGAATAATAAATATGCTGATAGAGCAAGGCTCCTTGACTTCATGCTTCATCAAGAGGATGACTGTGACATGCTTTTTACTGAATACGAACTAGACTCTGCTCTACATAAAGGCAAAGCTACATCACCCGGGGAGGATGGAGTTACTTACGGCATACTGCGTATGCTTCTGCTAGTTCCAGGGAATCCCTTGCTTGAATTGTATAATATGAGCTATGTAACTGGGGAGCTTCCAAAGTCATGGACCAACAGTCTTATTATTCCCATTCCTAAACCAAACCAGCAGAGTGCTTTTCGCCCAATCTCCCTCACTAGTTGTCTCTGTAAGTGTCTTGAGAGGATGGTTCTCAACCGTCTCCTTTACAGAATTAGTAACATGTTGTCTCCCCAGATATATGGCTTTACGCATGGAAAGAGTGTACATCACTGTATTACCACATTCCTCACCCTGCATACTGATAGGTCATACACCACTTTCCTAGATCTTAAGTCAGCCTTTGACATTGCTAACCCACTCGTCATTCTGAGCGAACTTGCTAAAATGAATGTTGGAGGATGGCTTTTACGGTGGATAAGAGGCTATCTATCCAACAGGAAGTCATCTGTACTATTCCAAGGGCATAGGAGTGTAACGAGAGATTTTGAACTTGGCACTCCACAGGGAGGTGTCCTCAGTCCTACTCTGTTCAATGTGTTAATCAATGCACTTCTAAACTCAGTAACTAGGAGCCCAAGCGAACACATCATTAGCTATGCGGATGATATACTGATCCACACCAATGGGTATACCAACACCCAAAATGTTCTGAACTCTGTATTGCACACATGTCAGGAACTAGGCTTGGTCATCTCAGTAGAGAAAACAAAGATCCTGAACCGACGCCCACCCAGGCGGGGTGGGGCCGTTCGCAAAATGCAGTTGCATGATGGCTCTCTGCTCGACTATGTAACCAGATACAAATACCTTGGTCTTGAAGTTCCACTGTACCGCAATGTTGTAGCCAGACTGGGTCGCCAATGTAGAGAGAGGCTCCGTGCTCTCAAGGCTGTGGCAGGCTACCATCCAAGCTATGGTGCAAATGTGAGAATTGTCAAAATGATGTATCTCTCATATATTAGGTCTCTGATTGATTATGCTGCACCCATGCTTGCTCTAGTGCCTGAGAGAATGCTTGGAGGGCTGGAAAAGATGCAAAACGAAGCCATGAGGATTATCCTCGGATGCCCCCGTACAACTAAATTACTAAACATGAGGAAGGAACTGAATATTTCATGTGTAAGTGATCGTATCACTGAAATTAATGCTTTAATTGGTATCAAGATGCTTAGGCTAACCCACCCTAACCCCTGCACTGAAGCCCTCCAAGCCTTCTTCCTTGAAGGTCAGCATCCCTCCAAATGGATTACTGTAACTGCCAATGTGCTCAGAATGTATAACTTTCATCACCCCCACCAAGAGAGACAACAACAACACTTTCCTGCCCCATGGGAGATCACTCCTTTCCAAATTACTGTTCCCCCTTTCCCACCCAAGAAGCTGATTAAAGAACAGGCCTTGCTTCGACAAGAAGCAAAGTACAATGCCTTAAGCCAAATTGATGCTTTAGTCAGAGAGCGCTCCCTTTCCCAGATTATTTACACTGATGGATCCTTGCATCAGTCCTATGGTGCAGCTGGAAGTGCAGTTGTTGTGACAGGGAGAGATGGTTCCATCTCCCATGAGTGTGGAGCGAGACTAAGTAACTGGGCCTCCACTCTTCAAACAGAATTGGTTGCCATAATCCTTGCACTAGAGCGCGTATATGAATCCAAAGTTGACACGCTAATTGTAAGTGACTCCTTGTCATCCTTGACTGCCCTCAGCTCCCCAAGGCATAACTGTGACGTGCTTATCTCTGAAGCTAGACACAGATATAGTGAAATAATCAATGATGGAGTCAGAGTTTGTCTCCTGTGGATTCCTTCCCATATTGGTCTCCGAATGCATGATAGAACTGATGAGCTAGCCAAGACTTTTGCTCGTAAAGAGGGAATTGATTACCAACTTGGACTGCCTTTGAGCAGCCTGAGGGCAGTAATATCCCAGGAACATCAACTAAATTTCGGAGACTTGAGGCAAAGTGAAATTCACACCAGTTACTCCATCTATCATCATTCTATTATGCATGAAGAACCGCACGTCTATGGGTCATCCAATAATGTTAGCAGACTTCTAGATGTTACCACTGCTAGGCTTAGGCTCGGCTACAAGTACCTCTGGGAGTTTGTAACATCTGCTGATGTAGATTTGACTAAATGTAAACTCTGTCAGCAGAACTATTCGCATACTTTGCGTCATTATATAATGGAATGTGAAAAAATTGCGGAATTTAGAGATAACACCATCAATAGTGTCCAAGAAATGTGTAAGTACTTCATTCACAATGATGTGCTGCCCGAAATTTTAGCGAAGTATCCAAAATTTGCTTACTGTCGGTAATGCATGCACATGACTGTAAAGCTGCCGCCCAGTTGGGTGGGTGTGCAGCAAGACTAGTAACTGTGTGACTCACTATAGATGTAAAGTGCCTTGTATAGTGACTGTTGTGAGCCTCTTGTAGTGTCACTTGTGACACCTCTTTGTGTCACTTGTGACACAAAGATTCTGATGTGTGTATTTGTGTGGGTGATTAGATATGTATGTGTATGTATATGTGTATACGTATATATATATGTACATGTATGTATGAGGGTGTACATGTGTATACAACATTGATAATTTTGTAACTAGCGTCAAACATTGTTATTTGCTTAGCTAAACGAACTAGAGGGTTCAGTTCCTGAACCGATTATGTGCCTCTGTATCCTTTACACCACCGCCCACGGGATGGGTATGGGGTGCATAATAAAGAAAGAAATTGAATTGCCACTATTACGCAATGCGTTTCGGCAGGAAAAACATTAATCTAGAACTTAATACTAATTGAGCATAAAGAATAAAATGGTTGAGAACAAATACAAATAACGATAAAAAAGGGGAACATGACTGAAAAAGCAGCACAAATACAAAAGGTTGACAAACAGCATTGACAAAAAAAAAATAACAGACATGGGTTGACAATAGAGGGGTAAGGTAGGTTACAGGAAATTTATTAGGTAGTGTTTTATTTAATCTTAAACTGGTTGAGAGAGGTACAGTCTTTAACATGGGTTGGGAAGGTCATTCCACATTCTAGGTCCCTTGATTTGTAGAGCATTTCTAGTTTGATTAAGTCGTACTCTTGGAATATCAAAACTGTATTTATTTCTGGTGTGGTGCTCATGGATTCTGTTACAACCTTCAATGAAGCTTTAGAGTTCAGGATTGGCATTACAGTTCAGCGTTTTATATATGTATGATACACATAAGAGAATGTGCAGTGACTTAATATCTAACATATTCAGAGATTTGAGTTGGGTACCGAGTGATGTCTGGGGCCAGAGTTGGATATAGTCCTAATAGAAGCTTTGTGTTGAGTAATTAGAGGACTAAATGATTTTGGGTAGTAGAACCCCAAGCACAA
>WNGS01046056.1:0-18485 GCA_020271785.1 Procambarus virginalis
GGTTTGGGCAAAATGTGACCCATCGCTGCGCTCAGTAATTGTATATTTACGGTATAAAATTCGTAATTTCAAACTGCGAATACGTGCAGAAAGCCAGAATTTGGCTCCAAATATGGTTCATGGTCGAATTTGGGAAGTTTGGGATATTTTGAAAACTGTAAGGGGGTTTGGGCAAAATGTGTCCCATCCCCGCTCTCAGTAATTGGCATATTTTCGGTATAAAAAGTCGTAATTTCAAACTGCGAATAAGTGCAGAGAGCCAGAATTTGCTCCAAAATATGCTCAAGGGTCGAATTTGGATGTCTGTGTTATATTTCATACTGCAGGCGAGTTTGAGCAAAATGTGACCCATCGGCGCTCTCAGTAATTGGCTTACTTTCGGTATAAAAATTCGTAATTTCAAACTGCGAATACGTGCAGAGAGCCAGAATTTGGCTCCAAAATATGGCTCAAGGGTCGAATTTGGGATTTTGGAATATTTTGAAAAACTGCAGGAGTTTTTGGGCAAAATGCGATCCCTCGCCGCTTGCAGTAATTGCATACTTTCGGTACAAATTCGTAATTTCAACTGCGAATACGTGCAGAGACCCAGAATTTGGCTCCAAAATATGGTTCAATCTTCGAATTTTGGATGTTTGGGATATTTTGAAAATGCAGTGGGAGTTTGGGCCAAATGTGACCCATCGGCGCTCTCAGTAATTGCCATATTTTCGGTATAAAAATTCGTAATTTAAAACTGCGAATACGTGCCGAGAGCCAGAATTTGTCTCCAAAATATGGCTCAAGGGAAGAATTTGGGATGTTTGAGATATAACTTAAAACTGCAGGGGGGTTTTGGGCAAAATTGGACCAATCGCTGCTCTCAGTAATTGGCATATTTACAGTATAAAAATCGTAATTTCAAACTGCGAATCAGTGCAGAGAGCCAGATTTTGACTCCAAAATATGGCTCAAGCGTCGAATTTGGGATGTATGGGATATTTTGAAAACTGCAGGAGGGTTTGAGCTAAATGTGATCCATCGCCGCTCTCAGCTATTGGCATATTTTCTTTATAAAATCCTAATTTAAACTGCGAATACGTACAGAGAGCCAGAACTGGCTCCAAATAAGGCTCAATGGTAGAATTTGTTATGTTTGTGATATATTTTAAAACTGCAGGGGGTTTGGGCAAAATGTGACCCATCACCGCTCTCAGTATTGTCACATTTCGGTATAAAATTCGTAATTTCAAACTGCGAATGTGCAGAGAGCCAGAATTTTGCTCCCAAATATGGCTCAAGCTTCGAATTTGGGTTGTTTGGGATATTTTGAAAACTGCAGGGAGTGTTTGGGCAAAATGCGATCCATCGCTGCTTTCAGTAATTGACATATTTTCGGTATAAACCGTAATTTCAAACTGCGAATATGTGCAGAAAGCCAGAATTTGGCTCCAAAATATGGCTCAAGGTCGAATTTGGGGATGTTTCGGATATTTTGAAAACTTCAGGGGGGTTTGGGCAAAATGTGACCCATCGTTGCTCTCAGTAATGGCAAATTTTCGGTATAAAATTCGTAATTTCAAACTGCGAATACGTGCAGAGCCAGAATTTGGCTTCAGAATATAGCTTAAGCGTCGAATTTGGGATGTTTGGGAGATTTTGAAAACTGAAGGGAGGGTTTGGGCTAAATATGATCCATCGCCGTTTTCAGTAATTAGGATGTTTTCGGTATAAAAAGAAGTAATTTCAAACTGCGAATACGTGCAGAGAGCCAGAATTTGGCTCCAAAACATGGCTCAAGGGTCGAATTTGGGAAGTTTGTGATATATTTTAAAACTGCAGGGGGGTTTGGGCAAAATGTGACCCATCGTCGCTCTCAGAAATTGGCATATTTTCGGTATAAAAATTCGTAACTTCAAACTGCGAATATGTGCAGAGAGCCAGAATTTGGCTCCAAAATATGGCTCAAGGGTCGAATTTGGGATATTTCGGATATTTTGAAAACTTCAGGGGTGTTTGGGCAAAATGTGACCCATCGCTGCTCTCAGTAATTGGCACATTTTCGGTATAAAATTCGTAATTTCAAACTGCGAATACGTGCAGAGCCAAAATTTGTCTCCAAAATATGGTTTACTCCAACGGGTAAACGGCGGGAATAAGCCCCCACTCTCACAAGTAGTGAACGAGTTCTCTACATATACGATATATATGATGCAAACTCGTATTTAATTACAAATTCATATTAAATACATTATTTTAAATAATAATGTATTCTCAATAATAATGCAGCTTTCCCTGTGCCAGAACATTGTCGGAGACTGGAGGAGGTCCAACGGGTAAACGGCGGGAGTAAGCCCCCCGCTCTCGGATGTAGTAAACGAATTCACTACATATATTCAATCAACCATTCGTACCTCGTTACAATAGCGACTAAGATATTAATTAGTAGAGAAACCCTGTTTTTATTGCATATTTCGACGTTTCAGCCGTATTAGAGCTGATGCGGAGGAGGCAACAGCAACTTGTCTGATTAGAGCTAAAACAGCTCTAATGCGGCTGAAACGTCGAAATATGCAATAAAACAGGGTTTCTCTTCTAATCAATATCTTACTCGCTAATTAACGAGGTTGATTGAAAATATGTATTTAATGTGAATTTGCAATTAATTACGCGTATACATCAGATTTGTCGCATATGTAACGAACTAATAACAATAAGCTGACAATCCGAATCCAAGGAGAGAAACCCTGATTTTATTGCATATTTCGCGTTTCAGCCGTATTAGAGCTGTTTTTGCAGTACATATTCTATCTGTAACATACACGGAAAATCTGGAACATTTTAGTTAATTCTAATGAAAACACATTGATTTGTGTGATTTGAACGAGTAATCGACTATCTCGTCGTATTTCCCACGTTTTAAGGATTGCCACTTTATTGTTATTAATTCATTACATATGCGACAAATCTGATGTATACGCGTAATTATTGCAAATTCGCATTAAATAAATTATTTTCAATAAATAATTCGTACCTCGTTACAATAGCGACTAAGATATTGATTAGGAGAGAACCCTTTTTTATTTCATATTTCGATGTTTCAGCCGCATAAGAGCTGATGCGGAGGAGGCAACGGCAACTTGTCTGGTTACAGCAAATGCCTATTAAATACATTATTTTCAATCAACCATTCGTATCTCGGTAAAGTAGCGAGTAGGACATTGATTAGGAGAGAACCTTGTTTTTATTGCATAATTTCGACATTTCAGACGCATTAGAGCTGTGTTAGCTCTAATCAGACAAGTTGCCGTTGCCTCCCTCGCATCAGCTCTAATGCTGCTGAAACGTCGAAATATGCAATAAAACAGGGTTTCTCTCCTAATCAATATCTTATCGCTATTGTAACGAGGTACGAATGGTTGATTGAAAATAATGTATTTAATGTGAATTTGCAATTAATTACGCATATACATCAGATTTGTCGCATATGTAATGAATAATAACAATAACTGGCAATCCTTAAAACGTAAGAAAAACGACGAGATAGTCCATTATTCGTCCAAATCACACAAATCAATATGTTTTCATTAGAATTAACTAAATGTTCCAGATTTTCCGTGTATGTTACAGAAAGAAGATGTACTGCAAAAACAGCTCTAATGCGGATGAAACGTCGAAATATGCATAAATCAGGGTTTCTCTCCTTGGATACGGATTGTCAGTTTTTGTTATTAATTTATTACATACTCGACAAATCTGATGTATTCGCGTAATTAATTGCAAATTCACAATAAATACATATTTTCAATCAACCATTCGTACCTCGTTAAAATATCGAGTAAGATAAAGATTAGGAGAGAAACCCTGTTTTTATTGCATATTTCGACGTTTCAGCCGCATTAGAGCTGATGCGGAGGCAACGGGAATTGTCTGATTAGAGCTAAACAGCTCTAATGCAGCTGAAACGTCGAAATGTGCAATAAAAACAGGGTTTCTCTCCTAATCAATATGTTACTCGCTAATTTAACGAGGTACGATGGTTGTTTGAAATAATGTATTAAATGTAAACGTGCAATCAATTACGCGTATACATCAGATTTGTCGCATATGTAATAACTTAATAACAATAAACTGGCAATCCTTAAAAACGTGGGAAAAACGACGAGATAGATTTGTCGCATATGTAATGAATTAATAACAATAAATTGGCAATCCTTAAAACGTGGGAAATACGACGAGATAGTCCATTATCGTTCAATCACACAAATCAATGTGTTTTCATTAGAATTAACTAAAATGTTCCAGATTTTCCGTGTATGTTACAGAGAGAAGATTATGTATGTTACAGAAAGCTGCAAAAACAGCTCTAATGCGGCTGAAACGTCGAAATATGCAATAAAATCAGGGTTTCTCTCCTTGGATACGGATTGTCAGTTTATTGTTATTAATTCATTACATATGCGACAAATCTGATGTATACGCGTAATTAATCGCAAATTCACATAAAATACATTATTTTCAATCAACCATTCGTACCTCGTTACAGTAACGAGTAAGATATTGATTTGGAGAGAAACCTTGTTTTTATTGCATATGTCGACGTTTCAGCCGCATTAGAGCTGTTTTAGCTCAAATCAGACAAGTTGCCGTTGCCTCCTCCGCATCAGCTCTAATGCGGCTGAAACGTCGAAATATGCAATAAAAACAGGCTTTCTCTCCTAATCAATATCTTAGTCGCTATTGTAACGAGGTACGAATGGTTGATTGAAAATAATGTATATAATGTGAATTTGCAATTAATTACGCGTATACATCAGATTTGTCGCGTATGTAATGACTTAATAACAATAAACTGGCAATCCTTAAAAACGTGGGAAAAACGACGAGATAGATTTGTCGCATATGTAATGAATTAATAACAATAAACTGGCAATCCTAAAAAACGTGGGAAATACGACGAGATTGTCGTATTTCCCACGTATTTCCCATTCGTTCAAATCACACAAATCAATGTGTTTTTATTAGAATTAACTAAAATGTTCCAGATTTTCCGTGTATGTTACAGAAAGAAGATTATGTATGTTACAGAAAGCTGCAAAAACAGCTCTAATGCGGTTGAAACGTCGAAACATACAATAAAATCAGGGTTTCTCTCCTTGGATACGGATTGTCAGTTTAATGTTATTTATTCATTACATATGCGACAAATCTGATGTATACGCGTAATTGCAAATTCACATTAAATACATTATTTAAATCAACCATTCGTACCTCGTTACAATAGCGAGTAAGACATTGATTAAGAGAGAAACTCTGTTTTTATTGCGTATTTCGACGTTTCAGCCGGATTAGAGCGGTTTTAGCTCTAATCAGACAACTTGCCGTTGCCTCTCCGCATCAGATCTAATGCGACTGAAACGTCGAAATATGCAATAAAAACAGGGTTTCTCTCATGATCAATATATTACTCGATATTTTAACGAGGTACGATTGGTTGATTGAATATATGTAGTGAATTCGTTCACTACATGCGAGAGTGGAGGCTTACTCCCGCCGTTTACCCGTTGGAGCTTTCTCTGTGCCAGAATACTGCCGGAGACAGGAGGAGGTTCAACGGGTCAACGGAGGGAGTAGGCCCTAACTCTCGCATGTAGTGAACGAATTCCCTACATATACGATATACATGATGCAAACTCGTATTTAATTGCAAATGCACATTAAATACATTATTTTCAAGCAACCATTTGTATTTCGGTAAAGTAGCGAGTAGGACATTGCTTAGGAGAGAAACCTTGTTTTTATTGTATATTTCGACGTTTCAGCCGCATTAGAGCTGTTTTAGCTCTAATCAGACAAGTTGCCGTTGCCTCCTCCGTATCAGCTCTAATGCGGCTGAAACGTCGAAACATGCAATAAAACAGGGTTTCTCTCATGATCAATATATTACTCGGTATTTTAACGAGGCACGATTGGTTGATTGAATATTAGTAATTTCGAACATTTTTACCTAAAATTACTCTATATGATATACGTGAAAATGTCACAATAATACCAATTTCGAGTTTTTTACATAAAATCATAAAGCGAGGTTGCGTATATTTAATAATTAAAAAGGCATGTGAAAACGTTGTTTCCAATTCAAACGATAAAAATGAATGTGTTTTGTTTAGAATTAACTAAAATGATCGTGAATTTCCGCTTATATTACTGTAGGAAGAGTTAAAACCGCTTTAATCCGGCTGAAACTCAGAAATAAGCAATAAAAACAGAATTTCACTCCTAAACTCACTATTTTAACTAGGTACAAATAGCTGATTGAAAATCTTGTATATAAGGTTAATTTGTAATTATTTAAGTGTTTGTATCATATATATCGAAAATTTATTGAATTAATAGCAATAAACTGAGAATGATTGAAAACGCGGAAAAACGTCCAAATATTACCTAAATCGTTGATATTTGGATGAAATCTGGCATATTTTCGGTATAAAAAATCGTAATTTCAAACTGCGAATAAGTGCAGAGAGCCAGAATTTGGCTCCGAAATATTGCTCAATCGTCGAATTTGGAATGTTTGGGATATTTTGAAAACTGCAGTGAGGGTTTGGGCAAAATATGACCCATCGCCGGTCTCAGTAATTGGCATATTTTCGGTATAAAGTTCGTAATTTCAAATTGCGAATACGTGTAGAGAGCCAGAATTTGGACCAAAATATGGCTGAAGCGTCGAATTTGGGATATTTTGAAAACTGCAGGGAGGGTTTGGGAAAAATGTGATCTTGTTGGACCTCCTCCAGTCTCCGGCAATGGAGCCAAATTCTGGCTCTCAGCACGTATTCGCAGTTTGAAATTACGATTTTTTATACCGAAAATATGCCAATTACTGAGAGCGGCGATGGGTCACATTTTGCCCAAACCCCCATGCAGTTTTAAAATATATCACAAACGACCCAAATTCGACCCTTGAGCCATATTTTGGAGCCAAATTCTGGCTCTCTGCATGTATTCGCAGTTTGAAAATACGAATTTTTACCGAAAATATGCCAATTACTGAAAGCAGCGAGGGATCGCATTTTGCCCAAACCCTCCCTGTAGTTTTCAAAATATTCCAAACAACCCAAATTTGACCCTTGAGCTATATTTTGGAGCCAAATTCTGGCTCTCTGCACGTATTCGCAGTTTGGAATTACTACTTTTTGTACCGAAAATATGCCAATTACTGAAAGCAACGATGGATCGCATTTTGTCCAAACCCTCCCTGCAGTTTTCAAAATAACCCAAACATCCCAAATTCGATGCTTGAACCATATTTTGGAGCCAAGTTCTGGCTCTCTGCACGTATTCGCAGTTTGAAATTACGAATTTTTACACCGAAAATATGCCAATTACTGAGAGTGGCGATGGGTCATATTTTGCCCAAACCCCCACTGCTGTTTTCAAAATATCCCAAACATTGCAAATTCGACGATTGAGCCATATTTTGGAGCCAAATTCTGGCTCTCTGCACTTATTCGCAGTTTGATATTACGACTTTTTATACCGTAAATATGCCAATTACTGAGAGCAGCGATGGGTCACATTTTGCCAAACCCCGCTGCAGTTTTAAAATTTATCACAAACATCCCAAATTCGACCCTTGAGCAATTCGACCCTATTTTGGAGCCAAATTCTGGCTCTCAGCACATATTCGCAGTTTGAAATTATGACATTTTAAACCGAAAATATGCCATTTACTGAGAGCGGTGATGAGTCACATTTTGCCCAAACCCCC
This sequence comes from Procambarus virginalis, assembly GCA_020271785.1. Lineage (NCBI taxonomy): Eukaryota > Metazoa > Arthropoda > Malacostraca > Decapoda > Cambaridae > Procambarus > Procambarus virginalis. Next base: position 7,751 of record WNGS01046056.1, read on the forward strand.
CTGCAGTTTAAAAATATCCGGAACATCCAAAATTCGACCCTTGAGCCATATTTTGGAACCAAATTCTCACTCTCTGCATGTATTCGCAGTTTGAAATTATAACTTTTGTACCGAAAATATGCCAATTAATGAAAGCAGCGAGGGATCGTATTTCATAACCCTCCCTGCAGTTTCCAAAATATCCCAAACATCCCAAATTCGACGATTGAGCCATATTTTGGAGCCAAATTCACGCTCTTTGCACGTATTCGAAGTTTGAATTTACTAATTTTTATACCGAAAAAATGCCAATTACTGAGAGCGGCGATGGGTCACATTTTGCCCAAACCCCCATGCAGTTTTAAAATATACCACAAACGACCCAAATTCGACCCTTGAGTCATATTTTGGAGCCAAATTCTGGCTCTCTGCACGTATTCGCAGTTTTAAATTAAAACTTTTTATACCGAAAATATGCCAATTACTGAAAGCGGCGATGGATCACATTTAACCCAAACCCTCCCTGCAGTTTTCAAAATATCCCAAACATCCCAAATTCGACGCTTGAGCCATATTTTGGAGGCAAATTCTGGTTCTCTGCACGTATTCGCTGTTTGAAATTACGACTTTTTATACCGAAAATATGCCAATTACTGAGAGAGGCGATGGGTCACATTTTGCCCAAATCCCCCTGCAGTTTTAAAATATATCACAAACATCCCAAAATCGACCCATGAACCATATTTCGGAGCCAAATTCTGGCTCTCTGCACGTATTCGCAGTTTGAAATTACGACTTTTCATACCGAAAATATGCCAATTACTCAAAGCGGCGATGGATCACATTTTTCTTAAACCCTCCCTGCAGTTTTCAAAATATCCCAAACATCCAAATTTCGGCGCTTCAGTTATATTTTGGAGCCAAATTGTGGCTCTCTGCACGTATTCGCAGTTTGAAATTACGAATTTTATACCGAAAATATACCAATTACTGAGCGCGCCGATGGGTCACATTTGTGGAAAATTTTTACCCACCATATCTAATAATCATCTAAGAAATGTATCATATCTAGATAATATAAAATCATATCTATATCATATCTATATCATATCTATATCATATCAAAATCGTATCAAAATAATTTCAGAATCGTATCAGAATCACAATAGATTCATTATATATAGCTTGATCCTTGATGATGATGCCACCATGATCACGTACGCCATAGGGCCCTATAGATGCCTACGTAACTTTGTGCATGATCTCTCAAGGATCCAGAAGCTTCTAGAAGGATTTGTTAATTAAAAATTTGTTGGAACACTGACGTAGTATCCGGTAGAGATAAAATCGAATCCTTATTAGGAGTCAGTGGTATTATTAAGTACTACTTATAATCTTTAAATCCTATATCATATTTTATTATAATCACATCTTATCTCAATCATAAGTCTAGACTGTAAAAATAATCAATCAATATTCATTGTAAGTTACCCCTCTCAAGGGAGATGGGGGGGGGGCATCTCGGGGGAGAAGCGCCCACCACAGCCCGCGGGCAGAAGGCATATGTTTACACAACTGTGAACAGTGACGGTCCCTTAGCGAACATTATTCAGCTCAAGGACACCTTATCTAATATCATTATCACCAGTGAACACTCTCTAGAACAGGGGGAGTACCTGGACAATATATCAACAAGGAAAATCCTAGAACATTTATGTAAAATAAGAGTGAAGTGGAGTATTTAGTGACGCGGTCTCCACCTTCATCCCTAATCTCATCCCAAATCTCATCCCTAATCTTCATTGTTCTCTTCTGCAACGCAGTCCAAATCACGTAGCAACGCTACCAAGTACATCAATCAGCAACGCTGTGATATAAAATATCGTGCCTAAACTCGCCAAGAGAGTTCTTCAGTCTGGCACACTTTGTCAGACAGGCACCCGGCTTCAGATAAGTTTATTGAGTGTTATTACTGTAGCGTATTAGTTGGCCAATTAAAGCTAGTATAACATTAATATTCTATAAGTCTGATAGTCGGTAAAAAGGCGAGGCAACGCCTCATATTTCTGTGAGTTTATTATTAATATTGTGGTACAGCTGTTGAGTCTTATCCAAGCTCTAAACCTCATGAGTGTCCAGAGTGTCAGAAAATATTCAGTCGCAATAAATAAACACATACTCATGAGTGTCCAGAGTGTAGGAAGAGATTCAACAAGCTGACTGTATTTAATCATATACATTGATCATATACATTGCATATACTTGAATATATATAAATCAAGTTAACAATTGCTTGCTTAGTTATTTTTTAAGTAATCATAAAGTTCATTTAATTGAATATAATTTTAGTACTCAGTAACAGTACTTAGACCATATTTAGGTCATTTATCATACTTTACAATTTACAATTTAAAGTGTTGTATTGTTTATAGTATAAGTGTATTGGCTGTTAATTGCTAAGGTGCTAGGCTAGACTGTGTATGTTTAAATCTCTGATTTAAACAGAGCCAGTGTTCAGTTATATAACTGAATTTATTAAATCTTATCCTTGTATAAAATACAAGCTGATGTGAGATACCTGTTGGCAGGTGGACGTGGAACTGCAATCAACCTATCAACTAATTCACTCACCCCACCTGCCCCTTACAGCCCACAATGTGTCATTAGGAAAAGAGGAGCTAGGATTTACAACCCTAACTAGAGATTTTAGTTGAATTAATTTGCATACAGTAAATTTTTAATTTAGTTCAGTACAAGTCCCTGGTAGTCTCCTCTTATATCAATCACAGCAGGTTTTTCCCACATTTTTGGTCCTTCGAACCTAGATAGTCTAGAAACTAGATAATTATTGGTCCTTTAAACCTAGATTGTCTATAAACTAGACTATATTATTCCAGCAAATACATAAGAAACTTCTTGATTTTGCATTGGAATAATTTTTACATATTCTAGCCTAACCTAGCTATCAGCCAATATTTATCATAGCTATATATCTAAGTAAACAAATTGTTTGCAGTGGCTTAAGCCACCATATCTATTAACTAGTAAGCAGTCATAGCATATTAATACTGTTCTGTGTTAGAAACCACAGTACTTAATCTATCAGTGTCAAAGACAACTGCATGTTAATCATATACTATTATCTACCTCACTTGTGGTAACAATACATACATATTTAAGTGTATTATCTAACATTATCTCTAATCAACTGATTTTCAGAACTGCTCATTACATAATATTCTTTAAAAAAGAGTTTATCACTGTAAGAGCATTTCATTACAAATTATCCATAATCAACTGTATCAAACCCTATTACAGGTAAAACCAGTAGGCATTCTACTGTATTTTATCAAGCAACTGTTAGGGTAACAGATCTTGTAATAACTTTGCAAAAATAGTGACATTTACTATTTTTAAAAAATTATTACAGGATTTACCAACTTGGTGCATTCGGGTCACAAATCAAATTATCACAGTACTTTTGATAATTGAACACCTGCTACAACCAGATTCCAGCGAGGAAATGAAGGACGATCTTTGGAATCATTACCTAAGTAGCCAGGAAAGCTCATTTATCAAAATATATTAACATCATACATATTTATCAGAAAAAAGAAAATACTGTATCTCGGAATCTCCAAAACTCGGAAAAGGTCAAAATGACTAACAGTATTCCACCAGCTGAAAAAGAAAAGGACACAAATGTGGTGTCTGTATATAGCTGAGATAGTCTTGGTAGTAAGGTTGATGTAAAGTCATTCCTGGTTACTGACTTTAATACTTATAAACGATTACATGACTATGGCTCCCAAGCTTGGCAGGCGTCCTGTGCGCTCTTGTTTACCTCCTCTAGTGGCGTCCAGCCGCCGCACATAGAAAACGGATGGTACCATTTTCTTTGAACATGACATCCCTCCTTTTCTTTAAAAAGAATGAATACAGGATGTCTACCATGCTTGTAGCACAAAGCAAAGTTATTGACACAAAGTAAGTTATTAACATATCAAGAGATATTGCATATATTTAACATTAATTAAACACACAAAGAATTTAAACAACTTTACCACAAAGGATTTCAATGTTAAAAATACATATGCAATGTTAAACAAACATGAAAGAAACTGTAATACAAAGTTACAAAATATTGAATGAGAGATCTGCATTATTCAAACAATATTAAATTTAGTTCAGCATAACAAGTAAATACTTTGCATTACATAGGAACACAATTAATCATCATATCGTGTAGGGCGTTTAACATGACGTTTTAGACGAGAGTCCTTAAATACAAAAATATCCCTCGAACTGTTTATCGAGTTATAACTCATTTTTTTCTTTTTCTTTTGCACGACTTTGCACTTCATCATTTTCTACACTAGTTGGAATCACTTTGAAATAAGCCATATTACGTGTTATACTATGATCTCTATTACTCGCTGTTACCATAGTTCCTTTTACACTAATCACTTTATATGGTTTTGTATCATACGGCATATCTAACTTTCCCTCTTTTTTCTTTTTAACGAGAACAGTATCTCCAACCTTTATGAATTGTTCCTTTGCACGTTGATCATGAGCAATTTTCATTTTGCCCTTGGCTAGTGCATCCTTCTGAGCGAGACGTTTATCCGTTACCTTGGCTGGCATGACAGGTAGTGCGATTCTCATAGGACGTCCAAATAAAAGTTCGCCAGGCGACTTGCCCAGTGTTCCATGCGGTGTTGCACGGTAGTTCCTGAGAAAAGCATACATAGCTTGTTTCCAGGATCGTCCTTCGGCATGAGCACAGCGTACCGCTTTCATGAGAGGTTGCATGAATCTCTCGACTTCTCCATTTGCTTGTGGATGTAGTGGCATCACACGGCGGTGTTTGAATCCAATATGCTCAGCAAAGTTGACAAAGTCTTGTCCATTAAATGGCGGTCCATTGTCCGTCTTGACAACTTCAGGAATGCCAAAGTTTGAAAAGATCTTGTCGAGCTTCGGGATGACAGCCTTTGCAGATGTGGAAGTGATGATTTCTACTTCTGGATAACGTGAGTGATCATCAATGACTACCATCAAGTACTCTCCAGTTGGTAGCGGTCCACAGAAATCCATCGATACTTCCATCCATGGTGCAGCAGGTAGTGGTGAAGGTTGTAGAGGTGTTGGTCTTGAAGTATCCACTGCAGCTTGGCAAGGGACACAGGCATCATGCATGTCCTTAGCTTGACGATCAATGCCAGGAAACCACACCTTTTCTCGTAGCAGCTGTTTGGTCCTTACAAGACCTTGGTGTCCTTGATGTGCAAGCTTCAGAGCACGTTGCTGGAGAACAGCTGGAATGACGATACGAGTACCTCGCAGCACGGTGTCGCGTTGTTGCGTAACACTTAATTCTGTCTGGATGCGTTCAAGTGCTTTGAATGCATCTTGGTCAACTCCTGAGGGTGGGATGCGTGGAAACTTTTTCTTAGTCAATGCATCCACTGTTGCTTGCAGAGTTGGGTCCTCTAGGGTTGCAGTACGTATTTCATCAAGAGTGAGAGCCTTAGGGACTGCATCACAGGTTACAGAGTGTACATATTCCTCGGCAACTTGCTGATGCTTGGTGATGGTGAAACTGTTGGCAGGATGTCGACTGATGTAATCAGCGGGATTGCCTGCACCTGGCTTGTATTTCACCGTAAAGTTGTATGGTTGCAGACGAAGAGCCCATCTCTCAATGCGAGCTGGTGGTTTGGACTTTGGATTATTGAAGATGGTCTCCAACGGTTTGTGGTCAGTGACTATCGTGGTAAAGGGTGCACCAAGCAGATACACATTGAAGTGTTCACAGCCCCATACAAGAGCAAGAGCTTCCTTCTCTGTCTGACTGTATCGTTGCTCAACATCTGTGAGAGAACGGCTGGCGTAGGCAATTACTACTCTTGAATCTGGTTGACCAGGTTTGTGTTGGGCTAACACAGCACCTAAACCAACAGGACTAGCATCCACCGTTAACTCAGTGTCCATTGATGGATCAAAGTATGCAGCAGTCGCATTTTCTACTAGTGCATCTTTCACAGCATCAAATGCATTTTGCTCGACATCGCTCCAGTACCATGATGCATTTTTCTTCAGGAGCTCACGTAGAGGCTTCGTAATGGTAGCAAAATCTGGAATGAAGCGAGAACAGTAGTTTGCCATTCCCAGAAAACTATGTACTTCAGTGGATGTTGAAGGAGGTGCAGCATTCTTGATATCTGCAACTTTCTTAGGATCTGGAGACAGACCTTTGTCACTAAGTACATGTCCAAAGAATTCAATTTTATGTTGATTGAACTCACACTTTGCTCGGCTTAGCGTCAAATTCTTTTCTCGTAAGCGTTGCAATGTTGCACGAAGAGCTTTGTCGTGTTCAGCTTGGGTACGGCCATAAACAATGATGTCATCAGACATGTTGTCAGCATTAGGTATATCTTGCAATACCTGGCTGATGATGTGCTGGAATACCTCAGCAGCACTGTTAATACCAAAACTCAGGCGCTTGTACCTATACAGACCTCGATGTGTCGTAAACGTTGTGATGAATCGACTCTCATCATCAAGTTCAAGCTGATGATAGCCCTTGTTTAAATCTAACTTGCTGAATACAGTTGCACCATTCAAGCGGTATATCATATCATCTACAGTGGGTGTAGGATGGCGTTCACGCATTATTGCCTTGTTGGGAACACGCATGTCTACACAAATGCGTATCTCATCTGGATTCTTCGGCTTTGGTGGAGTGACAATTGGGCTTACCCATGGTGTTGGGCCTGTTACCGGTTCAATGATATCTAGTTCTATCAGCCTATCCAGTTCGGCATCGACTTTCTTGCGAGTATGGAATGGTTGTCGGCGATGTGGTTGGGCAACTGGAATTACATCTGGGTTGATATGCAGATGTACCTTGCTATCAGTATAACAACCTATGGATTTAAACCGATCAGAAAATTCAGCAACAATAGCATCAACATTGTTTGCAGATTCCACTGCTACAGCATTAGAAAGCTGAAGTAGCCCCAATTTGGTTGAAGTCTTGTAACTGAGTAAAGACTCCTTTGCATTGGTGAAGTAATGAGCATTGCATTCTTTGACTTAATCTCTGCAGTGAAAGTTCCAATCACTGGTAAGGCTACCTTTGAAGCATAGGCAGTGGCTTTGCCATTGTAGTTTTCAAGCTTTGGGAACTGTTTTTTAAATTTTCATAGTGGCACTCAGCAATGGTGTCAATGTTTGATCCAGTGTCAATAAGAATTTGAGACAAATGCCAGCAATGTATACTATAGTCTCTGGGTGTTTGGAAGATCATTCCATTCTGTGATTGCTTGTACTCCACAAATATAATCACATTCACTGTCATCTGAGACTGGTTGTAATGAAATGTTGTCTTGTATATTATTAACATTCTTGATTTGAGGTGCAATATTGTGTTTGCCACCTCGACTCCTATGACTTGATCCTCGTACATTGCTTTTATTTATTGATTGTGGTTTCTTTAGTGCGGAACGACACATAGCACCAAAATGACCTAGTTTTCTACACTCATAGCACTTCTTACCTTGTGCAGGACAAACATTATCTTGGTGTGGGTAGTCTCCTCCACAATTGTAACATTTATTATTGACACCCTCTGATGTGAGTCGTTGTGACTGCTTGAGTCTTGTTCCATGACTCCAGTTGTGATGTGGTTCTCGGCTCAATTTAATGTTAGGTTTGGCATGATATCTTCTACGATCATGGTGTACTCCCTGAACCTTACATACTTCATGACTGTTAGTAACAGTGGCAGAACCGTTGTTGGCACTGCACTCCATGGCACGAGCATCACGTGCAGCATCTTCCATTCGACGAGCCATATCCAGTATCTTGTTAAGAGAACTTTCATCATCAACAAGTTCTAGAGCTCTTCGACGAAGACGTGTAGATGTGCATGTTTCAATTATTTGCTGTTTGATTTCTTTGTCAACATCAGCAAACTCACAATGGGTTGCTAAACCCTGCAGACGTGTATGGTATTGATCAACAGTTTCATTAGAGAGTTGTTTTGCTCTCCTGAAATGCATAATTTCCATAGCAGTATTTTGCCTTGGTTTGAAATGCTCAGTTAATTTGGCCTTGGCAGTGTCATAATCTTTGGCACCACCAGTGTCTTTCAGTGTATCAAAGATGTCACAAACTCTATCACCTGCATAATGAAGCAGAAAGGCACGCTTTCTTTCAGCACTTTTGATGTCAGAAACTATCAACAAATTTTCAAACCTTTTAAGCCATTTGACCCACCTCTGTGACAGGTTTGTCTGGTCACAGTCAGGATCAAATGCAGGAAACTGAGGTATATTTGCCATTTTTACTGAATAAATTTAAACTTATCACTTAAAATGTTCCTCAGAATATATAACACTTACTGCACTGTATATGTTATTCAAGAATTCACTGTAATTACTTTAATTTTGCAAAGCACACAAGCATTTTAATGCAAAAGTTCACAACAGTGCACAACACAGCAGCAACTGATTTCTTACCTAGCCCTTGTGTACATGTGTTGTTCCTACTCACAGCAACACAGCAGTTGTTAGCAGTTGGTACAGCAGTTGTCAGCAGTTGGTACAGCAGTAGGCAGCAGTTGGCAGCAGTTGGTACAGCAGTAGGCAGCAGTTGGTACAGCAGTAGGCAGCAGTTGGTTCACAGCGTGAAGAATTTTGTAGCACGGAGCGTCGTTTCGTAACCAAAACATCAGGTTTTGTACACTGCATGAAAGCGTCGTTTCGTACACAGCGTCGCTCGCAGATTACTCAGTACAAGCTTGAGTCAGCACAGCTTGGGTAGCACACAGCATTGGCCAGCACACAGCAACGGCCAGCACACAGCAACGATCAGCACACAGCAACAGTCAGCACAACATAAGCATGGGGGGGTATGGTGCTCACAGCTTCTCTTCCTCCGGGCGCGTGAGGCAGCATGCTTCTTCCTTGTGTTTTGTTGAACAAAATACCTGCGTTCCCAGTTCATCCTCGTCGCCAGTGTGGTGTCTGTATATAGCTGAGATAGTCTTGGTAGTAAGGTTGATGTAAAGTCATTCCTGGTTACTGACTTTAATACTTAATAAACGATTACATGACTAGGGCTCCCAAGCTTGGCGTCCTGTGCGCTCTTGTTTACCTCCTCTAGTGGCGTCCAGCCGCCGCACATAGAAACGGATGGTACCATTTTCTGTGAACATGACAACAACCAGTGTCTGAAAAAAATCACTTGAATCTTACAGCCTACAGACCATTTTAATCAGGTGATAGACAGATGTCAGCATCACTTGGCTACAATAGTCTACAATTGGGATTAAGACCAATCTTAATTTCACATCACAATCTGAATGGCTAAACAGCCCCTCATCACTAATCTACAATCTGAAAGGCTAACAGCCCATTGACAATGTCAATACAAATATTATCATCTATCTAAGATAACTATCTTAATCCAAGAATATAGTCTTGATCACCTAATCTCATGCTTTCACTGGAGTGAAAGCAGCGTCAGAAAATCTGAAGGCAATCAAGCGTCTCAAAGAGACTTACTTAATAAAAAAGGCAAAGCGAGAAAAGAAAAAGCAAAATGCTTCATCACTCATGAATAATGTAGATACACATTATTACAGATACAATTCATCCTTTAAGGAAATCCTTGGAGGAGTACAAGTGTTACATGCTTGTATGACCTACTTGCATGTAATTACTTACGTACGAATGTTACATACTGGTAACGACATTATCACAAAGCCAAATCTTTGATGGACTTCGAGCTTACGTACAAAGATTACGACGCCGAGGAAAACTTAGATCTCAAGATAAAATCACTAAAGTGAATCCACGGACAAAAACAAAAATGTCCAAAATGGCAGTAAAAAATCAAGGCTACAAAACTCCTCTTCTGCAAAGTGGAAAAAGAGTAATGTAGGCTCTTATGGTATATCCCCACAGTTAACAGAACTGTAGGAAATCAAGCTCCCAAGACAGATAAGACAAAAGGAGCAGCAAGTGCTCCAAGATGCTTATTCTGTCAAGAAGCACATAGCATTTATCAATGCACACTTTATGAAGGCCGTGCCAGTCGAATCAATCGACTGAAATCTTTGAACAGGTGCATCCGTTGTCTACGGAAGCATGATACAAATGAGTGTAACACTCAATTGCAGAACTGACAGTATTGTCATAAAAGTGTACATCACACGGCACTCTGTTTTGTATCAACACTCAATCGAGATCACAGACTTCCAATAATCAATCTGCATCTCAGGCAAAGCCAAAAGATGATACCACAACAGCAGTACAATTCTGTACAGTAATGAGTAATGTCAATGTATTAGATACAGAAATTGTTACAAATGCCATATTGCCAACTACAGCACAACTAGAATTATGCAATCAAGGAATTGTATTCAAACTAGAGGCTTTTTTGATCAAGGGTCACAGAAAACCTTCATCAGTAAAAAGATGGCAGAAGATTTACAACTTAAATCTTCAAAGCAAGTATCTACATCCATATCAGGGTTTTTTACCAGTTCAGGTCGTAGAACCTTTCCGTAGTACAACTCCTTGTCTGCCTAGGCACATCCCAAAGGACAGTCGAAGCATAGTAGTTGATAAAATTCCTACTGAATGGAAGTGACTGGTCTGGCAGCCACAATTAAATTCCTAAAAGAAAAAGGAATTCAATAGCAGATCCTCGGCTCGATTCTGATTACATAGGAGATATA
>WNGS01046061.1:0-11088 GCA_020271785.1 Procambarus virginalis
AAGAGTACTCAGAGAAGACCTTGTGGATCCTCACTGAACACTTGATATTTTCTTCTCCTACCCCCTATTCTTTGGTACGTGTGTATATTTATCAATTTTATTTGAAAATGTCATTACACAAAAAAAGTTACAATATTGATTACATGCAGGGTACAAGGCTGCTTGTCACAAGTTGAATAGCTCCTCAAGCTCCTTAGATGGTGGGCAGGAACCATGGATGCAGTGAGCATTTCCTCTCTGGATTGCCACACTAAGGCGCTGAAAAAGAAACTGGCAGCCCTAGGGTCTCTAGTTGTTTCGATTAGCTTAGACCCAACTCCTTCAAAAAGCTAGCAGCACTTTTACCCCAGGCACCAAGTGTCTCTGAGGCAATGGGGACAAATGTAGGTCTCTGCTCAAGGTCTCAAAATTGCTCAAGGTCTCTGTATTACGTGACTTGGCCAATATATATATATAAATATATACATAGTCCTTTATATGAAATAGATATTAATTTACTTACATCTTTAGAGTAGACAGGGAGGAGAGTGGACGGTTTCAACACTTTATCAATAATACAAGGGGGGTAGAGGGCGTAGCATCCTTTTATTGTCTTAGAACAGGTTTTGCGACGTTGCCACATACAACACCTCTCTTCCTTTGTGGAAAGAGAAGGTTAGGCCTGCCGTAGAGAACTTTTTTTCTCTCGTCTGGAGGTCATCTCTATGGGACTTCTCCATAAAAAAAACATCAGGTAGACTAGACTGTCTATACCCTGAGGGGTGGTGTCCCTTGCTCGGTGAATACTCACACTCTCACACTCACACTCCCACACACTCTCCACACACTCACACACACACAACTCTCACTCACACTCTCACTCACACTCACAAACACACACACACTCACTCATACACTCTCACTCACTCACACACTCACACACACTCACACACACACACACAACACACACACACACACCACACACACAACACACACACACTCACACTCACTCACTCACTCACACACACCACACTCACTCACACACACCCACACTCATACACACTCATATACTCTCTCACTCACTATATATATATATATATATATATATATATATATATATATATATATATATATATATATATATATATATGCAACCACCCATAGGTAATAGAAGCATTTATAGGGGAAATATGGAAGGGTGTACTTCTGTCTCAAGCGAGCAACTTAATATTTTCCGCCATCCGGCAAGAATATTTGTGGCTGGATTCAGTAATTCTGGCAAGACTACCCTCGTAGGAAATGTATGTGTTAAATACCACGGAATATTCTCAAAAATTGTAGTGTCAACTGCAAATAATACAGAACATCCTCTTTCAAACATTCCCTCTCTACGAAACAAGGTTACTCTCTCCCAGGAGCTGATTAACCCATTAGAGTATAAAGATCCTTTTTCGAATGAGTCAGTTTTGTATATAATTGATGACTTATACCTGGAAGCCATACAAAGTCCAATTATTGCCAATATCTTCACCCGAGGGAGACACAGTAATATTTCTGTAATTCTAATTAGTCAAAATTTGTTTCCCCAGGGGAAATATGCCAGGACAATAACTCTGAATTGTTCCCATTATATATTAATGAAGCAGAGAGACATAACCCAACTTGAAATTTTAAGTGGACAGTTATATGGTCGAAAAACTATTAATAATTTCGTTGAAATATACCGTCGGGCAATATCCCAGAGAGAGTATGGCTATTTATTGGTCGATCTGACAGTTCCTGAGCCATTGCAACTACGAACGAACATCGCCAATGAAGACCAGTGTGAAATTGTTTATCAAAAGTAATAATAAAAATGTCTCTAACGACACAGAAACGGTCAATTCTTACCACCATCTATAATGACATTTCCAGCTTGGGTGGTTTCACAGGATCAATTCAAAAATTGTATAAGGCTGCCAGACTTAAAGACTCCAACATCAGTATTGCAGATGTTAAGGAGTTTCTTCGTGGAGAGCGATCTTTCACCTTACATAAGGGAAATTTAGTTAGGTTCCCCCGCGGAAAATATTAGCTCCTAAGCCCCGTACCATAATTGCTTGTGACCTAGGGGACTTTTGTAGTTTACAAAAATACAATAATGGTGTTAAATATATTTTAATTTGTGTTGATGTTTATTCCCGCCTAATGCAGACTCAATCTTTAAAAACAAAAAATTCGAGTGATGTGTTAGTCGCCCTAAGGAAGATATTAGAGGAAACTCCTCAGTTTCTCGGTGTAAGGCGGATATTCACTGACCGAGGTAAAGAATTTTACAACAGGTCAGTTCAAAATTATTTGAATAAGAAAAATATTAAACTATATAGTGTATTTTCGGAAATGAAATCTAGCATAGTGGAACGTGCCATCAAAACTCTAAAACATAAACTGTATCGTTATATGACCCAAGCTAATTCATTAAAATACATTCACATCTACCGACCGCTGTAGATGTGTACAACAACACATTCCACAGGACACTGAAAAATACTCCACTTGCCATTCATAAATTGCAAAATATTGAAGATATACGAAGACAGTTTAAGGTCATGTATTTAAACAATGACTCCCCCATAACTCCCATCAGTCCTCAGCTGCACCTTGGGCAGCATGTACGATTGGCTAAACGTAGGAATATATTTCACAAAGGCTTTTGGCCCCAAAATACAGAAGAAATATTTCTAGTGTCACATATTGACAGATCACATCCAATCCCAACCTATAAAATCAAAGATTTAAACAACGAGGTGGTCAGTGGTATGTTTTATGAGCAAGAATTGATCCCAACGTCCCTTCCAGACTATTTTCCTATAACGATATTACGGACTAGGAAAACATCGAAAGGACACAGAGAATATTTCGTCAAGTGGAGAGGGTACCCAGATTCTGCCAATAGCTGGATTAATGGTCAAGACATTGTCAAATTTAACAAAAAATGACAGTTCAACAGGACTCTCTCGTAGAGAAACATCACCAACTGTTATTTTTACTAAACAATTTATCGCCCAAGAAGCGGAATAAACTAATCAAGGCTCTAAAACGACAGGAAATTGAATCAATTTGTGAAATTTTTGCCAATTTTCTGAAACGAAACATCCCGGTTCAACCACAAATAATTAATGGCTTACAGAGGTATCAGAATGACATTCGTTCTGTAGCTCGTAAGAAAACTCCTCTCTACAAAAAGAAAAACATCCTAACCTCCAGACGAGGTGGTGCTATATTGGCAGCTCTGCTACCTTTGGCTGTATCATTAATTTCCTCCCTAATAAGGTAATTACGTAAATAAGTAACGAGAGGAAAAAAATGGTGAAGGAATATTGTCTGGTACCACGATTCATAGCTGAAAAATATTTATTTAATAAAAACAAGAACACATCACCGCCTCTTAATGAGGAAGGACTGTCCTCCCCCAGTGGAGAAAGTAAGTCCTTCTCTTTAAAAAACGAAAGCAATAGTGTTGGCGGTAGCTGTAACCACTCCAGCTGTGACTCTATCGATGGTGATGGGGGAGTGGGGGAGTGGACGCTCTCTCCTCTCACCTGACAACAAGAAGATGTGACCAACGTTGCCACACAAGCTCCTCCAGACGGGCAGGCTTACTCAGACGACCATTAAATGACATTGGTCCTACCGCCGCCGCCGCCGCCGCCGGCCGTCCTTTAAACAAAAAACGCGGCGCGGGCGGTGCGGGCGCACCCTTTTTTTTTTTTAAAAAAAAGAAGGGAACATTCCATTCTACCGCCCGAAATGCGTGTAATTGTTGCTGGACACACTCCCCATAAAGCCATCATCACGAGTCAAAATCCAAGTCTGGATAACTTAATAAATGTGAATTTTAAAATTGAGGAAATTCCACATGTCAAAACATTATTGAACATGTTTGAACAAAACAGCCAACAGGTGATATGGGATTCCCATGGAAATTTATTAAAACCTGTGCGAAATTTAAATATTTTAGATATAATTAAGACTTTAGCCTTTACTAAAGGACAGTTTAGGACAGCTGACAAGGAGGATGTAAGGATTTTACTGAAGGTAGCTGGCATAGAGCCGACCTTCATACGTAATTATCGTGCCAGATCACAGTTAAAAGGGGGGAGGGGCATCCATAGGAGACCCCATTGGGACCCATATTGAAGACCTATATGAACCACACCTTAATCGTCATTATAGTCAGTTGTGTGCTCACCATGGAGCAAGCTTCCAGCCCCCTCCACCTGCAACTGTGGAAGACAAATCTCCTCTATTGAAGAAGTTGGTTGCTACTCAACGGTACTACAAGTATGTCGAACACAAAAGTAGATTGATATACGCATTGTGGGATTGTTACGACCGCCTTGTGTTGAGTGCTCCCCCAGAACGATTTTTTAAGTCATTTGGGGAAACGGTGAAACGTTATGAAGAATATTCATCCCAGGAAATCCAGACGGAGATATGGCAAATGGAAAAATTAATCTTCCAACATCGAGACCAGGTTACAGCCTTCGAGTCTGGGCGGAGTGTCTATGGGCTTATAAGGTGAGGAATGTGGACTCTACCCCAACACCCCTACTTTCCTCCCCCTCCAGGAGGGGAACGCAGGTGTATTTAAAGGCCCCCACCGTCGCTCCTGGTCACTGTAGCTATCGTTGTCGAGAACCTCCTCACACTCGCCCTCCGCCATGTCCTTGTCGTCCATAAAGTCGATAGACGACGACATCACCGACACCCACGCCTTTGGGGTCGGCGATGTCATTGTGTACGACCTCCCCGCTGCCATTGTGCGCCCTTATGGACTGGCAAGCGTGATTTGGAAAACGTACATACGCCCGTGTGGAACGTGTTGGTCTGACTAATGTCAACAGGGCCACAATACGTTATCGGTCTACCCCAGGGGACATTGAAGTGAAGATAGCCCCCCTACCCTCCGACGGTCAAGATATGGTCGACGAACCTATCTTATTCTTCAGACCCACCATCGTGGCGCTAATTTCTGCATTCGGTGCAGGAGCACCCTTCGAGTCCAACCCTATAGCCCAAGAACAAGTACAGACTTCGGCTGACACACACTACATCGCCAACGTCACCCTGGATACAGCCAGAAATCGCCTCTTCTGGCTTAAAGAGGCCCTAAGGAAGGTGGGCAACCTCATAATACGAAGCCCAACCATGTTTCGACTGGTGGTGCCCCATGGGTTAGGGGCTTCCCGTGATGGTATGGACAACTGGCACAAGGACATCGGACCCATGGTGATCTCTCTTCACCGTGAATTGAGCAAGCATAACAAAGAACTTGTCATATTAAAACGCCCCACACCTGTTACCCCATCAATGGCACCCCTCCCGATCGATGACCCCAGAGGAGAGGGTGATAGTACAACTATCACCCTGGACGCTGTGGTGGAGGAGGGGGTCTCCACCCCAGGAACCTCTTCTCGTTCTACACCGCCAGCACCACCAGCTACCCCCAGGAAGAAGAGACATCTACAGGAATATACATCCAGCACCACTTCAACTACCCCTCCACCTCCCCCCACATCATCTGGTACGGTCAAACGCCGCATCGAAACCACTATCGACATCGATCCCCGCCCGAATCACCGTATCGAGTCCATCCTCGATGGAGAGTCACAGGAAATATTCCTGTTATCCTCTCCCCCGAAAAAACAACGGAAGCTGTAACCACCCCCCAGGGAAGAAGAGGTGGTAGCACCACCAACAGTAACAGCAGCAGCAGTTGCATCATCTACAACAGCTCCTGCGGTGATGACAGTAGCAGTAACAGCTCTAGTTGTGGTAGCAGCGGTAGTAGTAGTAGCGGTGTCGGTGGTACGAACAGCTTCAGCAGCAGCAACAGCAGCAGCAGCAACAACAGCAACAGCAGCGACAACAGCAACAGTGGCAGCACCACTACCGTCAGCAGTAGCAGTTGCATCATCTACAACAGCTCCCGCGGTGGTGACAGCAGCAGCAGCAGCGGTGTCGGCAGTAGCAACAACGGCAGCAGCAGCAGCAGCAGCAGCAGCTGTTCTTTTAAAGTAATTTTTTGTTGTGGGACTCTTTCCCCTGTTGTAGTTTCTTTAAAACAAATATTTCCTTTGTACTTTAATAAAATAAAATATAAGTAGTGTTGTTTTATTTCCCTCAATCAGTTCTTAAGTGCACAATGGCCGAGGAACATTACGTATATCTTACCAGCCTCGACCAAGGAGATTTATACAACAACACAAGTTCGGCATTTACAAACACCATCCCTACACTACATTTAAACCCTTCCATAAAACATGAGGTAGCTTTAGTCAACATACTTCTACCCAGACGAATTAACGCCATAATTAAGGATGAGGGGGAGTCTGCCATAGATATCTATGCTACTTTTAAACGTGGAACTCTTTCTAAAAGTCCAGAACATCTAATTTACACCTTCCTCCCCAAAACCAACATATTATCGAGAAACATCAAATACATTACAGAAGAGATTAGCCGGCAAATAATCACTGACATGAAACTAAGTTTCAGGAGTGATTTCAAAATATACTTCCCAAATACAGAAGCAATCCTCACCTATGACCAATCTTTAGAGCGTGTATTACTAGCTTCAACTCTTAATAATGAAGGTACTGGCTCGTTATATTCTCTCAGTCTTCAATTTAAACACAGAATAGCTAATGTACTTGGTTTTGACAGCGGTCGCAAATACACCATTTATCGGGCAAAAACAGATGACATTACAACAGCCTCCAAGGTTGTGGGCTCATTCCCTCCAGACAATGACGGGGTTGTGATTATTTACTCATCTATAGTGACGTCATCGAGCCGGACCGATATGGGGGGCAGATTGTAAATATCTTGGACGCAATCAGTTATCATGACTCATATTCTAGAGGAGCTCATCCCCTAGTGTACAAGACATTAAATACTAACACGTTGGAGAAAGTAAGTATTAAAATAACAGATCAGTTTGGGCGAATGGTTAGTTTTGAAGATGGAAGGTCGGTTACGGCGGTCTTGCATATCCGTCCTAAAGTATAGCAATATAAACTATAAATATATATATAGAAGTGTTTACCACAACTTTCGGTTATTGTACGAAGAGGTGTCGGTATGCGAGTACCGTTCATCCCCCCCTCTCAGAGGGAGTTTGGGGAGATCTTCCTCCCCCCCTCTAGGAGACATGGGATGAGAGGGGGGGCGATGAATGACATACGCACATTCCAAGCACCTTATCTCAGATCTGGCGGTGGTTTTTTTGGGACCTTGGCTGGCTTGGCTCGACGGGCCATACCATTTTTCATGAAAGCTGTAACACCGAGTGCAATCGATTTTGGGAAAAATGTTCTTGGTGATTTAACTAGTGGTAAACGGGATGTAAAGAGTGCTCTGAGAACTCACGGTATTGATGCTCTTAAAACTGTGGGAAAGAAACTGGTAACAGGTGGGAAAATTAAACGACTCTCTAGGAGAATAAAAAAAAAAAAAAATGTAAACGAGGTCTTGGGTATAAAAATGACGTATTTTCCCTAACGTAAGCAGTCATACTTCACCTTTTCGGGGGGGATCATGGCGGGGGCTAGTGGAGCTGGGATGAAAATTCCATTAGAATATTATAGCTCCAGTATTATTGACCAATTTCCTAGAAGTAACAGAATACGTAATGTGGAAAGTTCAATTGCCTCTACACAGCAAATAGACATTCTACCTGTCAACCTCCCCATTAATCAACGCTTGCGGGATAATTACTTAGAATTCCGCATCCCCGGAACCCAGGGCGCCTTCTTAGATCTAGCTAATATTGTTATAGACTTTAAGGTATCTTTAACGAAAGATGACGATACCACAAAATTGGAAGAGGATGACTATGTGGAATTTGTGAATGGCTTGTCAAATACCATGTTTAAAGGTGTCCAGGTGTTTTTAGGAGAGCAGGTAGTTGAAACAAATTCTAATTTTAATTATTGGTCGTTTATTAAATTAATTACCTCCCTACCCCCTTCAAAAATGTCTTCCTTGGGGAGAATTGGGGCCATTCGTAGGGACTGGAGTGATGACGGTATAATTCCTAACGAATTTACAAATACATTTTTTACTGGAGCAACCGCCAAGGATAAAAAATTTATGAGCAATTTAAAAGAAAAAGGTTTGTCAATGTGTTTTCCCCTAGTATTGGATGTAACAACCCTAGACCAATTCATATTAGATAATATAGATGTGCGTCTAAGATTGGAGCTCTCTCCACACGCTTGGGTAATAAATACAAGTGTAGTCGATGGGTCTAAGTATCGCCTGCATATGGATTATGCTAAGTTATGGGTAACACGGGTGTTCCCCTACCCGAGTGCCTACCTTGCCTTAAACAGCTCACTGTTAGCATCTCCTGACCCCATAACCTATACTTTCAATAGAACCATTTCTAAAACATATGTCCTGGCGGGGAATCAAACCAGCCTCTTAATTGATCAGCCTTGGGCCCAAGTAATCCCTCAAAAGATATATATGGTAGTTGTAGCAATGAATTATTTCGCCGGTCTCCACCAAGGTAATGGATTATATTTTGAAAATGCAAAGCTGAAAAATATTGCTATGTATTTAAACAATAATGCAATTTACCGAATTGGAGGTGATTTCGACAACCATTACTCCCGCCTTTATTACGAAACTTTGAAGACATTAGGGTTAGAGCGTGATTCGCTACTAGGCTATGACACTTTTAATAAGGGGAGATCAATATTCGCCTTTGACTTAAGCACCATTCAAACAAAAGATTCCCTCCCTGTGGAGAAATCTGGCAACTTGCGTATGGAGCTTGAATTTGGTAGTGGTGTTACATATAACAGACTGGTTTTACTGTTTGGGGAAACGACAGGAGTACTATCCATCGACGGACAAAGAACTGTTCTATGTGACGTGCGAGCTTAAAAAACATAATGAATTGTTATGATATAAATATTAATTTAAAAAATAATCTAGGGGATCGAGCTGTCTACCTAGGGTGTTACAACGCAGACGAGATTGAATATTTAAATATCTCGTCAAGAAAACCTATCGTCTTCATAAGTAATATTTTACCATCACACAGTAGATTAACCATGGGCCATTGGGTAGCTATTTATGTTGATAAAGTTAAACGTCGAATGTTTTTTTTCGATAGTTATGCAATGTCGGTGGTTACTTACGGCCATTATTTTCAAGGATTTATTAAAACTAACAAAATAACAGAGGTGTATGGGATGTGGTACAGACTCCAAAGCGATTTTACTCTCGCTTGTGGGCTCTATTGCATCATGTTTGTTCACAGAATAAGTCATCTGGGGTTGCCTTCATCGGTACATTACTTCCATAAAGTATTTTCCAGCGTTACTTTAAAATTAAACGATAAGCGAGCCCTCGCTTATGCGAGACGATATTTTCCTATGAAACAACATTGTGTTAGGACATTTTGTAGGGGAGTAGGGGTTGGTTCTTATAGGTGGTGTAGAGAATATTTTTGTTAGCTAGGCAACCTACCTAATAGGGAGTACGGTCTATAAAAACCCCTCCCACCCACAACCTCCCAGAAGACAAACAACCTCAAACATCCTACAATGGAAGGTGTCTCCCCCAAAAAAACTACAGGGAAGATTGAAGTCCTTGAGGGTCCTGGTTAGTATTACCCTCACTTTCTGGTAAAGATTTATTTTTTTCCCACAATAAAAAGTTTGTACATCCTCTATTTTACATCCTTATTTTCCCCCAGTACAATTCTTGGGACCAGTCCACTTTTGTAAAGTAGTAATTCTACGAGGGAGGTCTCCCCCAACCAAGATGCTGTTACGTAGTCTAATTGACAATACCTGCTGTAGAGGACTCAAGGTCGCCCCTGCAGGGAGAGAGGTATGTACTAGCCGTTCTTAGAAGGAAATAGAATATTTTTCTAATAAAAACATATAATGCTATAAAAACCCTTTTAACCAGCATAAATTATTTTCCACATCTCTTTCCAGAACACTTCAGATGTGACTGGGGGGGAAACTCATCCAAAAGGCCACCACCCAACTCACCCCACACCCCCAAGAGAGGGGGGTGGGGGTCAAGGCCTTCCCCCACTCACCACAGACGGGGAGACGTCAGAATTCTACTCAGATGAGGATGGGGAGGTGGGGGGGGAGTGAGGAATAAGAGTGAGGGATCCATAACTACAATTAACTATTATAATTAACTTCTTATACATCATTGTTGTGATTTTACCTAATAAAGCATTAATAAATTCTTTGATTTTTAATACTCCTTAAATGCTCTTATATAAGAACCCACACGAGTCCACCGGGTGAAGTCAAGGCCATTAGGTGCAAGGAAGGGTACGACCGACCACCCAAGGTCACCAAGTACGATATGGGTCTGAACATATATATGTATATAGTCCTGGAGGGATCGTTCAGTCTTGTTCGATTATATATCCCTAACTACTGTATGTGTGTCAGGAGGGCGTTGTCCCTCTTACGGTTCACCCAAGGTCGCCCAGTACGAGGGAGGGTGGGGACCCCACCCCTACTCAGACTAACCTGTTTTTTTGTTACACCTGGCCATAGAGGGAATGAGGGGGGTGTGACTGGCTCTCACCCGTGTTTATTATACAATAAATTCATTTTTTTACTTAAATATACTGTCATACTACTACTGTATAAATGAACATATTCATACCAGTATATACAACAGTTACCTCCAGTTTTTCCACCGTTTTCTCGACCGCTACTACTCACCCCCTGGATGACCTAATATGGAGTGGCTCTATGTGGCACTCCGCTTCTGATTTCCTTATCTGATATCCATACATAGGTGGCATGGGAAGGCACTTTTCCCCTACTTCTGTTTTTATCTACCGTAAATTTTCATGAGAATTTTATATGTGGTTATCACGTCTCCGCGAAACCTTCTGTCTTCCAGCGACGTGAGATGCAATTCACGCAGCCATTCCTCGTAACTCATGCCTCCTAGTTCTGAGACCAGACTAATGCCATTCCTTAGAACCTTCTCCAGCTTTGTCTTATGCTTGACAAGGAATGGATTCCATGCTGAGCTACATACTCCAGGGTTGGTCTTATATATGTTATA
>WNGS01046067.1:0-13610 GCA_020271785.1 Procambarus virginalis
ACGCGTAGCGTTTCGGGCAGGTCCCTGGAATACGATCCCTGCCTGCGAAGAAGAATCGTTTTTTCATCCAAGTACACATTTTACTGTTGCGTTAAACAGAGAGGCTACAGTTAAGGAATTGCGCCCAGTAAATCCTCCCCGGCCAGGATACGAACCCATGACATAGCGCTCGCGAACGCCAGGCGAGTGTCTTACCACTACACCACGGAGATGTGGATTTTTGACAGATTATCACATAGGTACCCTGGTACTGTGGTCTGTCTCGGGTCAATAGCACCTAATTCTGCAATCCGACTCTAGGAGGATAAAGAGGGCCAAAGTTCCTCTAGCACGGACTTTAATTGGCGAGTTAGGACCTCGCCGATAGTTCTCGTCACCAGTTGACACTCGCACCCCTACTCGTCGGTCAGAATTGATGGTACTTACTCAAGGTAGGGAATTAGCTTTCTTCTTTTGAGCACAAAGTTCGCTAATTCTGTAAGTACCATATTCAATTTCAGTGGGTACCTTGCTTATGTTCTATAGTGACTCGGCAAGGTATGACTACATTTTTGGACTACCTCATTTACTTTGGAACCATTTAGTGTTTCACTTGTTTTTCGAAACTCAGTTTCAACTAATTAGTAGGATTTTCTTGCCTTTATCCTCCCACAGTGAGTACCAGATACAAGATTTCCTGCGATCTTATTCATTTACCATCTTGAATTACTTTAATTATTAACAATTCCACAGGATAGGTATCAGTTGCCACGTTTCCTGTTTCTGACATTCACCATATTCTCACAGTATATTCGTGTCTCATTTATTGCCATTTTCACCATGTTTCGTATCCAAACTTTCAAGGCAGATCCAGAAAGTGAAATAGGGAACTTACGTCATGCTAAGAGGGTCGAATTGATAACTCTTGCACATGAGTATCATTTGGAAGTTCCCCTGGAGCCAACAAGTATGCCATACATAATATAATTTGGATCACCTTGCGGATGAAGGTATTATAGACTTTGATACTCATGAACAATATACCATTTCAGATAAGCATGATTTGACAGCCATGAAGCTCAAGCTAGAACTTGCTAAGATCGAGCGGGAGCAACAACAGGAGCAGCTGCAATCAGAGAGCGTGAAGCTGCCATCAGAAGGGAAGAACAAGAAAGAGAAATCACTCCATTACTCCATCCTCTGTACAATCACTTTTATGTATGTACCTTACCTAAATAAACATTTGATTTTGATTTGATTTGAAATCCGCCTCAAAGAGCAAGAGGCCGCACGAAGAAAGTGAAAGAGAGGCCGCACTGAGGAAAGAAGAAAGTGAACGTGAGTTGGCCGTATTCAAAGAGCGTGAAAAGATACAACTTGAAGTAAGACAACGACAACTAGAAATGCAACGCGAACACGACAAACGACAGGCAGAAACAGCTCTAGACTGTCGTAACAGAGAACTCACGATGGACGCTACACACCAAGCTCAACTCCAACAAGCTGCAGCTAGTCTTCCTCCAAGTTTCAATGTCTCCCATGCAAGTAAGTTAATGCCCCCGTTCATAGAAACGGAGGTTGATGTTTTCTTCACTACTTTTGAGACCCTTGCTAATCAACTTAGTTGGCCTGACGACCAATGGGCTACCCTTCTCCGAGTACATTTAACAGGTAGAGCAGCAGTCACACTCAGCACTTTGGCATCGGAAAACGACTACACCACCCTGAAGCAAGCTGTGTTGGACGCCTACCTTCTCTCTACCGAAAGCTACCGACGAAAGTTCCGTGACTACGTAAAGGCAAGTACCACCACCTTCTTAGAATTTGCTAACACCAAACGGAGATATTTCATGAAATGGCTGGAGGCAGCACATGTCTCTACTTTTCCAGAGCTTGTCAACCTCATGTTGGTTGAAGAATTCTTGAGGCGTGTACCTCCTCCTGTCCGCCTATACTTAGCAGACAAAGAAGAGACCGATTTGGTGAAATGCGCGAAGTCAGCTGACACTTACAGCCTCATCCACCGGCTGACACCAGAACAACCTACCAGTAAGAAGTCTTGGTACAGCTACGAGAAAGTGAGCCCAGATCAAGGTACCTCTCAACTGTACTGTAGGTATTGTCGACTCTATGGACATACCATAGAAAAATGTGGTAAGTCCCAATCTAAAGGTAACACAGAATACATTAAGCCCAAACCTACTCCCCCTAAGTCCGGTAAGCCTGTAATGAATATTGGTGTTCATGTTAATGATCTGTCTCTCTTTAGCAAACATCTATATCCAGGAACTATCTCTACCCACGGTTCAGATTCAGAGGGACGTTTCGGACTTAAGATCTTAAGGGACACAGCGGCTCTACAATCGATCGTCTTGAAATCAGCTGTGCCCAACGTCGCCTACACAGGAGAGACTGTCTTCATCACTGACCTTACTGCTACTACTCCTTATCCTCTTGCCAGAGTCCACCTGGATTGTCCCTTCGTGACCGGTGAAGTCCAAGTCGCCGTCAGGGAAAAGCCTTTTCCCATGCCTGGAGTGCAACTTCTCCTAGGCAACGACTTGGCAGAAGACCAACAACCGACCAACTTGATCGTCAAGGACATATCCCAGGTGAGCAACTCTGTGTTGGATAACCCGATTTTTAAGCATGTTCCAGCAAAGGTTCAAGAGAGTGATGAAGTTTCTCCTCCTGTTATGGTGACCACCCGTGCTCAAGCTGCACGACCACAGCCAGCTGACTCTACTGCTACCGCTGTCCCTCAAGACCCTTCGAAACTACCCCCTAATCTGACCGCTTTGGAGTTCCGTAAGTTACAGAGAGAAGATCTTACCTTGACACCATTATTCTTTCAGGCTGAGACCCAATCCGACAGTGTTCCTGGGTTCTTCTTGGAGAACGAATTACTCTATCGCAGGTATAGACCCAGTAAACTGAAGGAAGAGGACGATTGGGTAAACATTGAACAACTAGTGATTCCTACCAGCCTGCGGCCCACGATTCTACACCTGGCCCACGGAGCTCTATCACACTACGGGTTTAACAAGACATACCATGGGATTCGCCAAGACTACTACTGGCCAGGTATGGTTAATGACGTAAAGAAATTTGTTCAAATGTGCCACGTGTGTCAGAAAGCAGGTAAACCAAACGTTTTAATTCCCAGAGCACCACTGACACCCATCCAGGTGCCTGAGGAACCATTCCACAGACTTATTATTGACTGTGTTGGTCCTTTGCCTCGGACCACTGCCGGCAACGCCTATATCTTAACCATCCTGTGTCCTACCACCAGATTCCCGATAGCAGTTCCAGTGAAAAATATTACGGCTGCTACAGTGGTGAAGAATTTACTGAAAATCTTCACCCAGTATGGATTTCCGAGGGAGATTCAGAGCGACTGTGGTACCAACTTCACCAGTGATCTCTTCAAACGGACTCTGGAGGAGTTCAACATCAAACAGGTACTGTCCAGCCCCTATCATCCTGCTTCACAGGGTTCTCTTGAACGTAGTCATCAGACTATCAAGGCACTCTTAAAAAAGTTTTGTAATGAGACCTCAAAGGATTGGGATAGGCAACTTGATCTCATCATGTGTATTTTCAGAAGTCTTCCCAACGAGTCACTAGGAGTATCTCCTTATGAGATGCTCTACGGTCGTAAGTGCCGTACACCTCTCAAGGCTTTCAAGGATTCTCTACGTGATGCCACCTTCAGTGAGCATCAGAATGTGCCCCAGTTTCTTCAAAACCTCCGACACATTCTAGAGAGGGTCCATTCCTTTGCCAGCAACAACCTACAGAAAGCCCAAGAGAGGATGAAAACTCGTTACGACCAGCACTGCCAAGTAAGGAAGTTTAAACCGGGAGACTTAGTTCTTGCCTATTTCCCTATCCCAGGTTCTCCTTTACAGAACAGGTTTTCAGGACCCTACCGTGTTAAGGAGTGCCGGAACAACTTCAACTACGTTCTCGAGACCCCCGATAGGCGGCGGAAGACCCAGCTGTGCCACATCAATCTGCTCAAACTTTACCATGGTGTTCCTCCCACTGTGCTAACCAACTTCACCTCATTTACAGGTCCATACAGCCACAGTGAGACCTTCCCTGCTTCTCCTTCCGAAAGCACTGACACTGAGACAGCGCTTTCTAATTCGGAAATCCTTACTGACCTTCACAATCATTTTCAGGACGATAATAGTGCTTCACTCATCAAACTCATCAGAGAACATCAGGAGTTGTTTCGAGATGATCCCCAAGAGTGTACTGTGACTCGGCACGACATCCAACTGCTACCTGACACCCAGCCGATTCGCCAACCATTCTACCGAATCAGCCCTAGCAAGACGGAAGTCATGCGTGCTGAGGTACAGTACCTCTTGGACCATGGACTGGCTACCCCCTGTGAGTCCCCCTGGGCCTCACCATGTATCCTGGTTCCCAAACCTCACGGTAAGATTCGTCTTTGTACGGATTATAGGAAACTAAACAACGTCACTATAAAGGACGCATACCCACTACCTAGGATTGATGATATCCTTGATGCCATTGGTAATGCCCGCTACCTGTCTCAAGTAGACTTACTCAAGGGCTATTACCAGGTGTGTTTAACGGAGCGAGCTAAGGAACTGTCTGCCTTTATCACCCCTTTCGGACTTTTCAGATATAACCGGCTTCCCTTTGGACTCTGCAATGCCCCGGCCACCTTTCAGAGAGCTGTCAACCGCGTCATCCAGGGCTTGGACAACACCTACGCCTATTTGGATGATATCGTTGTAGCATCCAACACCTGGAGCGAACACCTGCTCCAGCTGCAACGATTGTTCACCAAGCTCCTGAAAGCCGGCCTCACCATCAATCTGGGCAAGTCCACTTTTGCCAAAGGTAAAGTGCGGTATCTGGGTCATGTTATAGGGAGTGGCAGCCTGGCTCCGTTAAATATCCACACTCAAGCCATCAGAGAGTATCCACAGCCTACTACCAGGAAGCAGCTTCTGCGCTTCCTTGGTCTTGCTTCCTATTACCGTAGGTTTGTGAGGAACTTTAGCACTGTTGCAACACCTTTAATCACCTTAACCAGTCCCAAGCAACGGTATAATTGGACCATGGAGCAAACCGTTGCTTTCGAACAACTCAAATTCCTCCTCTGTTCTAATCCTATTCTCGCCTCACCAGATACCAAGAAGCCTTTCATCCTCCACGTCGACGCCAGTGGTACCGGCATCAGGAGTGTCTTAATGCAGCTACGAGGCGAGGAGGTTCTACCTGTCAGCTACTACAGCTACAAGTTGAAGCCTCATCAGAAAAACTACAGCACTATAGAGAAGGAACTCCTCTCCATCGTCCTGAGCTTGCAACACTTTGCACCATATCTGCAAGGTGCTAGGTCCACTACCATCTATTCGGACCACAACCCTCTGCGATTCCTACATCAAGCCCAATTCAATAACCAACGTCTGCTGCGATGGGCTTTATATCTTCAAGGCTTCAATTTAAAGATCTGTTACATCAAGGGGGCCTGATAACATCATCGCCGACGCCCTCTCCAGAGTTCATGAGGTAGAGACAGCTCCACATACCACTCTACCTCCCGTGAACGTGACTACACCAGAACCGCAGGCTTCGGGGGAGAGTTGTGACGATAATCTCTTCCCAGAGATTTAGCCTGCTCTTTCTTATTATCATCACGTTCTACACAATATTCAAGATACGTTTTACAGCAGCTCAAACGACAGCTATCAAGACAGCCACACGCACCTGCAACTCCCCCTCCCCCCCATTCCTGCACACCTGGCCGCCGCACCGACCCGCAACTGCTGCAGTCCCAGCCAAACTACCTGTTGCCGGCCGTCCTGCATTCTCATTGGCCGTTCGAGAACACACCACCTCAGTCCTCCAACCACGTTCCAAGCCAAGGCAACGTCGGGGTCGTCTGGCCGCACCATCATCAGAATATCTAGTGCTCTCACACTATGAACACCTAGTTGGCTCACCTCGTGTGATCAAATAGAGGTTTATAGCTAGCGCATATATTCCCAGCACTATTTTTATATTGTATGTCATTTATCCTCCCGTTAACGTAATTCATTTCTGTGTTCAGTTATTTTTTCACTTGTTGTCTTGCACATTTACTCAGCCAAGAAATTGTCTTTATTTTACTTTGCTTTTTTTAGATTTATTAAATGTCATTGTTTATTATTGTGTTTTGTGTCTCTTCCCTTACCTTACCACAGATTATCAAACAAGCAGTTATTCTTTTTTTCTTTTTTTTTACTTTTTGTTTTATGTGTGACAAAGCATTAACATCTGCCAGTGGAAGACTGCCGAACACCATACTCCACTACTTTACCGTCACAGTATCCATAGGAATTTCATTTCAAATATGTTTTCTTTAGCAGCTAAAACATTCATTCGAATATCACTGACTATTTTCTGGGTGTCACTACTATGTGCGTTCAATGCCAGGAGTGCACTCTGCGATAGTGGGCGGTAGTGGACCCCCCTACCGACCCTGTGAGCGGTAGTGGACCCCCTACCGACCCTGTGGGCGGCAGTGGACACCCCTACCGACCCTGTGGGCGGTAGTGGACCCCCTACCGACCCTGTGGGCGGTAGTTGACCCCCTACCGACCCTGTGGGCGGTAGTGGACCCCCTACCGACCCTGTGGGCAGCAGTGGACCTCTACCAATCATGTGGGCGGTAGTGGACCCCCTACCGACCCTGTGGGCGGCATTGGACCCTATATACTAATCCTGTGGGCGATACTGGACCCTATACTCATCCTGTAGGCGGCAATGGACACCATACACATCCAGTGGGTGTTATTGGACCCCATATCCATTCTATGGGTGGTTGGAGCCCCATACCCATCCTGTGGGTGGTAGTGGACGCCATCCACATCCAGTGGATGGTATTGGA
The DNA here is from genome assembly GCA_020271785.1 of Procambarus virginalis. Taxonomy (NCBI): domain Eukaryota; kingdom Metazoa; phylum Arthropoda; class Malacostraca; order Decapoda; family Cambaridae; genus Procambarus; species Procambarus virginalis. The sequence continues at coordinate 6,899 of WNGS01046067.1, forward strand.
CCCCATACCCTTCCTGTGGGTGTATGTGATCCCCATACCCATCCTGCGGGTGGATGTGACCCCCCCCCCAATACCCATCCTGTGGGTGGTATTGGACACCTTACCCACCTAACAGGTGGTAGTGGACAATATACCCATCCTATAGGTGGTATAGTAGACACCATACCATCTTGTTTGCACTAGTTTAACCTATAGACATTCCAACGTAACATCGTTTTCTGTTAGCGTTCCTACAAAACATTCTTTAAAGATTTTTAAAGCAAAAACTATGGTATATAATATTTATTGCTGAAGCACTGTTATTCTATGTAATAATTTATAGTGCTTATTATATTTTACTAAGAACAACTAATATTTCTCAAAACAAAACTACGAACCTTCAATTGGATGTAGCTGATTTGTAATATTCTAAGAGCATGGACAATAGTAGGTAAATTTCACAACCCTTGTGGGACCTGAAAACTACAATTTTCATTATAATTGAACCAATCACGACTATTCTGCTATCTACGTTGATGGGCGGGTACAGTGAGACGTAAATTGGTACGTGAGGAAGAGTTTGGGCCTTGGAAAAAAAGGTAACTGGGAATATATCACATATGTACTAATTCACATTCACCATATTGACTTTAAGCATTAAGTCATATATGTGCTGTCTTGTGTGAGAGCGGGTTGCTTCACTTGACTCTTCTTCCAGAGACGAGTCCAATGACATCCAACTTGGCACATTTTGGACGTCAACTAACGAAGTTAGATCTTGCAAACACTTGTGCAATCAATTGATGCTATGAGAGATAAAGGGATATTGTACCACCACGTGGTCTCAACAGACTGATGCATACTGCAGTGCTAAGATCCGTGATCATTGGCAGTATTTGTAGCGATCCATCAACATATTGCTACGATAGCTGACTAGACGGGAATAAAAAAAGGTTTCCCAGTTATCTGTGATTCCTTCTATATAAATTAAGTAAATTACAGCTATCTTTGTGGACATAGAAATTTCCCGCCAAATCCGCGCCGTCACCCCGTGTACTTTAATACGTGGGTGTTAAACAGGTGACACCTTGTGTCGCCTACAACGTGTGTTCACCCTGTGTGCTCACGCGTCTGCACCACCCGGTGTCAACCAAGTGCACTGCTTAACCCTCCCGGTTAGTGCGCACCAAACTCGCCTTTGCGATGTTGTTGTTGTTTTAGAACAACTGCTTAAACGTAATACATTTTGAGTACTGGTAGAGATGCACCCTCTCTAAGACTTGTCAGAGAGCGCAAAGCTGAGTTTCTGGCTTTACAGCATTGCCGAAGATATTCAATTTCTTGAGTGAATTTCAACTGGCTGTCTATTATGACTCCTAGGTATTGAAAAGAGGTAACCCACTCAATTTCGTGTCCTTGTATTGCCAGTTTGATGTCTTGAGTTTTCATTTTAAACGGCCATAGCTTTGATTTTATTGCTGTTTATTTTCACTGCTATGCGTTCCACTTCCCTGCTGATAATATCTAGGCATTTTTGTGCATGGTTCCTTGCGTCTTTGTCATTGATGATGACCACAAAATCGTCTGCATAGTTAAGCAGTTTGGCTTTTGGTAACTTGAGAATCATGAATTGTTCCATGAGACAGTTGAAGAGGAAGGGGCTTAGTATTCCTCCCTGCGGAGTTCTATTTTCCAGCCTCTTTGACGACGATGTTTTTCCTTGGAATTTGACTTTAGCTTCTCGGTTAAGCGGGCTTCCTCTGGCAAAGGCAAGAGCGTGTCCTTTGATTACCTTATCCACAAGGCAGCACAGTGTAGCTAGAGCACTGGCTAACTCGAAGACTTTTTCTAGGTCTAGAAAAATAAGTATTCCAGGTTTGTTATTGATTTAATCCAGGAGGGAGGTAAGGCATTCTGTGGTTCCAGCACCTTTTCTGTAAGCAAACATATTTTGGTGTAGTGGATTGGCTTTCCATTCAGTTCAATTAAGAGCCATTCTTTCTGCAGTTTTGGCCAGACAGCTTGTTAATGAGGTGGGTTTTGGATTTACTGGATCTTTAGGTTTTGGAATGGGAACTATAATTGCACTGTTCCTAGAGAGTGGTCGAGTTCTTGTCACCCATACTCTGTTGATGAGACTCAAGAAGGCTTCTTCGCCCTTTTCTCCTAGCTTGGCCAGCATGTTATAAGTGATTTTGTCCTCACCTGGAGCTGTGTTTTTAGTTTTCTGTGTAGCTCTTCTGAGTTCTTTCAGATTGAAAGGTTGGTCTAGTTCTTCCAGGTTGGTCCCCGTGTACTCTCGCGTCTGCACCACCCGGTGGTGTGAAGTGCACTGCTTAACCCTCTCGGTTAGTGCGCGCCAAACTCGCCCTTGCGAGCGACACCTTCCTCTTGAGCCACCCACCCCACTCAGTGAGGTTACCTTGAGGTTACCTTGAGGTGCTTCCGGGGCTTAGCGTCCCCGCGGCCCGGTCGTCGACCAGGCCTCCTGGTTGCTGGACTGATCAACCAGGCTGTTGGACGCGGCTGCTCGCAGCCTGACATATGAGTCACAGCCTGGTTGATCAGGTATCCATGATGAGGTGAGGGTTCATCCATGGTGAGGTGAGGGTCCCTCCCATTCGCCTGCACCACCAGGTCGCCATACTTCACGTAGTCTTGCTATTACCACGTGTGGAGAGTGCTGAGTAGATCTTCAATCAACTGCAGAATTTATCACCCTGTATGTATGAAGAAAGAGTGACTGAAAGAAGGCCGGTTTTATTAATGTGAGCACTCATAAAATTATCTGTATTTTGTTGTTGTGTTTAAGTTCCCAGTGTTGACTTTACATCAACTTTTCGACTTCACGGTGTCTCATTAGCACCTGTACAGGTGAGGGAAGCATAGTGGAGGAATACACTTGTAAGGGACCATTACAGTACGTCTGTGGGATTACTGTAATTCGGTCTCTGGATGTGTATATGTTACACGTATTTACACATTTAGTCAAGTTGTACTATTGTGTTGAAGTTGAGGTTCGGTTCAATATTATACCATTTGGATTAACGATTTCCATGTGTATATTTTGATATAATTTCAGAAGAAACCAGTGAGTCGAGAGAGGTAAGTGGTGGTCTACTGTGATACCCGGATTTATTAGCTACTGTGTGTTTATTGATTGATATCTTTGTGATTATTAATGCTACTGTGATTGGTGTTGTGTTATAACATTGTGCTGTGTTATTGATGTGCTATTGTTATTATTACACTGTGAAGTGTAGCCAAGTGTTACCGAGTTCTGATTTGTCTGCGTGACAAGGATTTATGTGATCTTTAATTGTTAATTGAAGAGTAAGTGAAGTTAATTAGATGTTTTGATAGCTGTCCATTGAGGCAGTGTGATTAATGTAATCAAGTGAATTGACGTATCCTGATTTGGCAAGCTGTCTATAATGATAGCGTCGTGTTAACCTAATTCGATGATTAATTAGCTCTTTGTTTGACAGTAATTACTGCAATTACTTAATAATCGTTTAATTCTTGATGACAATAATTATGGCGGGAGAATTATTGCTTTGAATGTTGAAGTGTCTGAGTGACAGGTTGTAATTAATGTAAATTACCTTAGTTTGCTGACTGTTTGGATGACAGTAATTAACGCAGTTAGTTAACGAAATAATTAGTATAATTGACTAAATTGTTGTTTTGATTAAATTGATTGGAAATCAATTGTTCTGGCCATGTGTGATTGAACAGTAAAGTAATTGCTCTTGTTTTCATTGTCGTCTTTAGAGACGTGTCAGCATAATGGAGAGTGCTACAGGAGACTGTCTCTGTGACCAGTCTTGCTGTGTTGATTTGAGTTTAATTACTCACCGAGTTGTACTCACCTTGTTGTGTTTGTGGTTGTTGAGCTCTGGCTCTTTGGTCCCGCCTCTCAACCGTCAATCAACTGATGTACAGATTCCTGAGCCTACTGGGCTCTGTCATATCTACATTTGAAACTGTGTATGGAGTCAGCCTACACCACATCACTTCCTAGTGCATTCCATTTACTAACTACTCTGACACTGAAAAAGTTCTTTCTAATGTCTCTGTGGCTCATTTGGGTACTCAGCTTCCACCTGTGTCCCCTTGTGCGTGTGCCACCCGTGTTAAATAATCCATCCTTGTCCAACCTGTCAATTCCCCCGGAGAATTTTGTATGTGGTGATCATGTCCCCCCTAGCTCTTCTGTCTTCCAGCGACGTGAGGTGCAGTTCACGTAGTCTGTCCTCACAACTCATGCCTCTTAGTTCTGGGACTAACCTTGTGGCATACCTCTGAACTTTTTCCAGTTTCGTCTTGTGTTTGACTAGGTACGGACTCCATGCTGGGGCTGCATACTCCAGGATTGGCCTTACATATGTGGTATACAAGGTTCTGAAGGATTCCTTACACAGGTTTCTGAAAGCAGTTCTGATGTTAGCCAGCCTCGCATAGGCCGCTGATGTTATTCTTTTGATGTGGGCTTCAGGAGACAGGTTTGGCGTGATATCAACTCCCAGATCTTTCTCTCTGTCCGTTTCGTGAAGGACTTCATCTCCCATTCGGTATCCAGTGACTGGCCTCCTAGTTCCTCCTCCTAGTTTCGTTACCTTACATTTACTTGGGTTGAACTTTAGTAGCCATTTGTCGGACCAATCCTTCAGTTTGTCTAGATCATCTTGTGCCTTATACTATCCTCCTCTGTCCTGATCCTCCTCATAATTTTTGCATCACCAGCAAACATCGAGAGGAACGAGTCAATTCCTTCTGGAAGATCATTTACGTATATCAGAAACACTATAGGTCCTAGGACTGATCCCTGTGGGACTCCACTGGTGACTCCCCGCCACTCACTTCTCACGGTGATTCGCTGTGTCCTGTTGCTTAGGTACTCTCTCATCCAGTGGAGTTCCTTCCCTTTCACTCCTGCCTGCATCTCTAGTTTATGCACTAGTCTCTTATGTGGTACTGTGTCAAAAGCTTTCTGGCAGTCCAGAAATATGCAGTTTGCCCAGCCCTCTCTCTCTCTTGCCTGATTTTTGTTGCCTGGTCATAGAACTCAATTAATCCTGTTAGGCATGATTTGCCATCTCTGAACCCATGTTGATGTTGTGTTACAAAGTACTTTTGCTCCAGACGTTCCACCAGCTTTTTTCGCACAATCTTTTCCATCATCTTGTATGGAATGCAAGTTAGGGACACCGGCCTGTAGTTCAGTGCCTCCTGCCTATCACCCTGTTGTTTTGTTGTAATTGTTTTGATTAGCATCTTGAGCCCAAGTGAGCATTTGTATTGTTCAGTCTAGTTCATTATACGAGCCGCGGTACAGACAGGAGTCCGTACTATACTAAGGGCTGTTTGAACAGCTGTCTTTAGGGTCACTCTGAGGACAATTAACGAAACCTTAAATTGTTGAGCTTTGTATTAGTATTAAGTTTTGTTATAAATTGTTGTTGTTAACAAGAGAAATGTCTTTATGTCAACACCTTCCAATACTATTGCTACTCCCCCCCCCGCCCCCCTTCCCTAATACTGCAACAAACTAGACTATTTCTTATATTTAACGAAGGGCTGCTTCGGGACTCGAACCGGATTCATAGCCATCATCACTGAATACAAATTCTGTGTGAGGACCCATTAGTTAACCTTAACATTGCCGTAAGCAATTAAGGAGCTCAACGACCTGGTGGATAGGGGATCAAGTAATTGGACCCCGGTGGCTGCTCTCGCCTTTTATTTCAGTCTCGCAAAGTATAATCTTCACATATGGCACGTAACGTGTTGATTTGTGCAGTCCTTCTGAGTGAGTTTACTTAATACTGTTAAACTAAATAAAAAAATCTCACAGTAGTTCAAAGTTGATGTTCGGTATTGGTGTTACAGCACTTTGTCGGTCTTCTGCTTTTTTGATGATTTCAGCAAACTCGGATCGTTGGTCTTGTTTTTTGGCTTGTCGGTGAGCTTGGTGGTCTGGCTTCGTGTTGTCATTGTGGTGCTATCGTTGGAGGTTGATGTTGTAGTGTCGTGAAAGAAATCGGCAGCTGAGTAGTGGTATTTCTGTGAAGGTGGAGATGGTGTTCCGACCGAGACTTCCTCATCCGATAAATCAGGTTGAATCAGCAGCAGAAGTAGTGAATCTTGGAGGCTGAGGTCTTGATGGTTGAGTAACAGCAGCAGGTCTTGTTGCAGGTGTAGAAGGTTTCGTGGATGCACGGATGGTAATCTTGGGCATAGCATTTTATCAAATCACCTCATTCTTTGGGGCAACACGTGAGGAACACAAATGCAAACAAGCCTGAATGGTCCCCAGGACTAGATACAACTGAAAACTCACACCCCAGAAGTGACTCGAACCCATACTCCCAGGAGCAATGCAACTGGTATGTACAGGGACGCTTAAACCACTTGACCATCACGACCGGACAAAAGGAAGTGATAGCCGAGGCTATATGAACCACTTCCCCGCCGGCACTCGGATGGTAATCTTGGGCTATATTGCCTCGGCTATCACTTCCTTTTGTCCGTCGTGATGGTCAAGTGGTCAATTTTCTCGTCACGGTGAGGACTCTAATAGCACTTGCGGTATTTCCCTCTTCAATTTTCTTGGTGATTGTGCTCTTATTTTGTTTGTTTCCGGTATGTGTTGTCACCATTTCTGCGGTGGGTTGTGTGAGATTTTTCTCTACGCCTACCTCCCTTAGGAGGTGGACTACAAGTTTAAAGG